>JBBIGC010000024.1:1082781-1099678 GCA_037576955.1 Lepidarchus adonis
TGCGATTTTTGTGACATCGCAGAGCTAGCATCAAGTATATTTCCCGTTCGTCCATCTTGGCTACTGTGTGGTGTAACGACGCTCCTTTGCTATAGCAACTGTAAACAGGCGAATCGGATATGGGTCACAATTTAAAACACGGATGTAGGCAGCAAATCGGAACTGAGCATCAAGACCTGCAGTGTAAATGAGGCCTTAGACTCACAATCAGAGACTCAATATCTGGCCCAGATTCACAATCAGAGACTCAAGACTTGGTCAAGACTTACAATCAAATACTCAAAATATGACTCGGACTCACAATCAGAGACTCAATATTTGGTCCAGATTTAAAATCAGAAGCTCAAAGTTTCAAAGCAGAGACTTAACAAAGTCTCTCAAGAAGTGACCATCTCTGTGACCAATCACATTTTGCCTGGTCCTGTATCGTTACTGTTACACTCCCATGTGAAAATTTGAATTGGCATTTTTAACCATAACACAACCTTTTGTTCAGCCCAGTTTTATCAGCTCCCAGGAGTAATTAACTAGTGCACATCTGGAACACTCCACAGGACCTGCCATTTTGGATGGTCTTTCCATCATAATAAGGCCCTTAGATCCTTACACTCCTGCTTCCAGAACATTAACATTAAAGTCAAGAACTGACTGTTCACTCGCTGCCTAATATGTCTCACCCTCTGACAGCTGTCACTGTAATGAAAAAACTAGATAGTCAAAGTTCTTCACATTACCTGAAGGTGGTCTTAATGTTGTGGCCAATTGGTATATTGAAATGTAATCATTATATCGAGGCAGTCGAAGATTCATAGCTCTGCTAATTCCTTTTGACAGAAAATACACATCAGCGCAAATGCTGGAGTGCTCCGGAACTTGCCAGTGGGATTTTAATTTGGATAAACCTGCTAATGAGGAACATCATGAACCTGCAGTCTTCACAATCACACACACACACACTGACACTTAACCTGCCCACTTCAGCAGCCCTCATCTCTTTCCATCCCTCTGCCTGTCACGTCGTGTAATAGGGTGTTTTAATGAATGGGAAAGTGCGGTGGTTCCCTGAGGGGCTCCGAGTGTGTTTGTGTGTGAGCTGTGGCCATGTGATCCTGTCTTATTTCCACATTGCTCAGTTATACTGCAGATAGGAGCACGATCCAGCCTGTAGTTACACAATTATCCGTGTGTAAACTACAGTGTTCAGTCGGGAAGGGCCGTCTGTTGGCTCAGTCAGAGTCACCTTGAGCTCATAAGCCGAGTAAATGGAGATTGTTTAATGAGACCAGATGCCAGTGGGGGCACTGGCAGAAATGCTGTGTATCCTAAAGACATCAGTAATAAGAAAATAAACACTTTGGCGAGGGACCGTGTCAGGCCCTGTGGAGGTAGCTGAGTATTTTAGAAAACATAGCTTTTTAAAAGGATTTTGTCGTTCTGTCCACACATTAATGTTGTTTCTGGTCATGAAAAACAGAGATTTTCAAAATATTTTTGTGCACACTATGGTCATAAAGGCAGGGACAAAGTCAGCAACAATACTCGTGGCATTTAACCTTCGGTTGTTAAATAAGCTCCTGATTGCCACCTTTATTTCTTTGGCTGCCATTGTTGGCCTTTTTTGTGTTTGGTGCTGACAAAAGTTGATACATTCACACATCAGCAGGTAAAGGCAAAGGCCAATCAAATTGGTCCCACCTCCCAAACATACATCATGTCCCTACCAATCACATTTATATGTTTGGGAGGTGGCCCCTTAGAGAACACAATTCTGTATAAGTCTGAATACTATACATGTTATGTTAGACATTCATGGTGCGTGATGTGTTTGGAGCAAAATTATTGATGTGGACATTATTGAAATGGCTAGATATTGTTGGAGACACATCTGCACTTTCCCCACCCATGTCTACACCCTTGTATATGTATAACTTTCCTCTTCCATGGCTCATGACCGGCCGACATTGCTGTTCGGTTTAGGGTGATATTGACACCTGATGCTTTGGCATGCTTTTGACAGTGTTTGACATTGTTTTTTGCTTTTATGTGTGAACAGAAATATAAAAATAAGATGAATATTTGGATGTGTGTGGACAGGGCCTCAGTGTTTTTGATTTTCTCCTCAGTTTCCAATTTAAAGGCACATAAACACATCTTAAGGCAACTTACAGTGAAAACTTTAGTCTTGTTATCCAGTAACACCATGTAAAGTAATGCATACTGGCTGACTGGTGACTGGCAGGTTTGACCGGTGGCTGTTTTGTGGCTGTGCGATTAAA
This sequence comes from Lepidarchus adonis, assembly GCA_037576955.1. NCBI lineage: Eukaryota > Metazoa > Chordata > Actinopteri > Characiformes > Lepidarchidae > Lepidarchus > Lepidarchus adonis. The sequence goes on from JBBIGC010000024.1 coordinate 1,085,058, forward strand.
GCAGGGGTGTTGAACTCCTGTCCTGGAGGCCGGTGTACTGCACAATGCGATTACACTGCTCAGACACACCTGGTTCAATTTGCCTGTTAATTGCCAGGTTTAGTGAGTGTGTTTGAGGAGGGAAACTACCAAACTGTGCTGCATACTGGCCTCCAGGAACTGAGCTTGACACGTGTGATTTAAGGTAATAGAGTAATCAAGGATTCAGATTCTGATTGTATTTTTTGTTTCACCTACATTTTACATTTATTCCTTTGGCTGATGCCTTTGTGCAAAGCGACTTCCAGGTACAGAAACAATCAAGCATCAATTCAGACATGACAACACTGATGTGAGAGCTAAAAAGAAGTTCAACACTTTCATAGACTACAGTGCAGCTACAACAGTGTACATAGCAAGTGCTACATCATTAATATTTGAGAGGATAGAAATAATTTTATGTTAATCATTAAGTGCTTATAAACAAGTCTATACAGACGGCACGTGCTACAGCATGAACAACATGAACTAATAAAATTTAGTAGATCTAAAAGAGTCCAGGACATTCCTCTTTGTCTTTAAGTACACAACACAAGCTATAATTATGATAGCTAAATTATCAAAGAATACTAAAAAGAAGTACTGAACAATATGCATCATCAATGAATATTGTAATAAATTGCAATAATTTAAATGACATTTTTGCAAGTACCTTGAACAATATGATTGTATGAATCAAGTCAAGGTAAAGTTTATTGTTAGGCTAAGATGCTGAGGTAGTCATGGAAGAGTTGAGACCGGAGAGGAGCAGTGCCTGTGCTTGAAGTTGAGTGGAGTATTCTAGAAAGATATGGCTTGATCTTCTGTTCTACAGCGTAAATTGGCAGGATCTTGATATTGGTGCAAGTTAGTCATCCATGATCACCCTGATGCACTTTGCAGTGCTGGTTGGTGTAATGACTGATGGGCCAAGCTGGATGGAAATGTTGTGATGTGATCACAAAGATGAGGAGCACAGTCTTTGACAGGTTGAGCTAAAGGTGATGGTCCTTCATACATGTGGTGTCTGCGAGGCATGTTGTGATTCTGGAGGACACTGGAGTGTCATCATCTGGTGGGAAAGAAAGGTACAATTAGGTGTCATCAGCATAACAATAGTAAGAAAAGCCATAAGAATAGAATTTCTTTGCCGAGAGATGTAGGTTGAAAAAAGAAGAGGCCCAAGCACTGATCCTTGAGGGACACCGGTGGTCACCTGGAAAGAATCTAATACTTCCCCTCTCCAGTATACCTCGTAGGACCCACCTATGAGTTAGGATCTAAACCACTCAAGTCGAACAATGCTATTAAGTCAAGCAGTATGAGAACTGATTACTTAGATGTTGCTCTCGCCATTCATAGAGAGGTAACCACGCTTAGTAGGGCGGTTTCTGTGGAGTGACTTCTCTTGAAGCCGAAATTGTGCTGGTCTAGGAGGTCGTTCTGAGAGAGAAAGAATGAGTTGGTTATAAACAGCTTGTTCAATGATTTTAGAAAGAAATGGAGGAGGGAGACTGATCTGTAGTTAGCAGCCTGGGAGAGATCCATGGGGTGTTTTCTTGAGTGATATATGGGCCTTTTTGAATGTAACTGGGAATATTCCTGATGTTAACAATGAGTTCATGATGTGGGTCAAAGACGAGATGATAGAAGTAGAGATTGCCTGTAGAAGATGGGAGGGAATGGGGTTAATGGGACAGGTGGTTGGGTGGCTAACCAGAAGAAGCTTGGAGACCTCTGTTTCTGCTTGAATGTCTAGAAGATTTCATTTAGGAGAGGAGGAGTTTCCTTTCCACTCCAATCTCTTCCAACATTATCCAAACGCTTTCCCTTCCACCTAACCCCCTCTACCATCACCCAAACATTTTCCTTTCCACCCAGCATCTTTCAAACCTTTATCCACTGACCCCAAGCCCTTCCAACATCACCTTAAGCTTTTCCTTTCCATCTCAGCTCTTTCATCTGTCAATCAAGCTTTTTTTTACCCCTTTTACACTAAACCCAGTTTATCCTACATATTTGTCTTGTTTGGGCCTGTAGCTCAAAGGTCTGTTTGTTAGAAGAAAATGCAGTTTTTTAAATAAGCACACGAAGTCAAAAAGTGGTGAAGCATCATCTTAGGGTTAAAAGGTGCCTGTTGTTCATCTCAAGCCCTTCCAACATCACCCCTAACACATTCTATATTTTTGTCCTTTCTTTCCATTGTGTTTTTATAACTCTTTTTCTATTTGAACCAATCCATTCTTTTTCAAACCTGTCTTACTTTCTTCTTGTTCCAGTCCTCTTTTCTTCCTATGCCTTATGTCTTCATTTCAAACCTTTTTGTCTCTTTTTTTCAAACCATTACATTTTTACTGCATTTTCCTCTCTCCATCATACCCCATTGCTAAACTGTAGCAAGACTGTTGCATCTGTTTCTTGTCTCGTGCTCCTTTATTGTTATGTTTTCTCTCAGACTTATAGATTTTCCTATATTTGACCTGTTCTGCCTTTGAGCCAGTTGAATTTTCTGCTCCCTGTGGTCATTAAACAGCATGGATTTTTACCAAGAACAATGCTCAAGCACATCCGTTTTCCAAGATCATCCATTCTATTTCTTGAGGGATACCGGTCATACAATACTAATATGCAGCTGCGAATGGACTGCAGAAAGCTCAGCTGCAGGTTTGTGCCATTTACCTTTTAGTGGAAACGCAGAAGCAGCTCTGACCAAGAATTATTACTCTGATACAATTTCACATTCACGTCTCAAGCCATAATCAATCAATTGAAGCCTCTCAGAAATGAATACAATGGTTTTCTTAGCAGAAATGAAAGCACATTTCTCACATACGTTAGACAGTTCAGTGAGACAATCATTCAGTGGGGAAAACTGGTCAATAATGAAAAATGCCAGTAAACATTAAACATAAACCAGTCTCGCCTTTATTTGCTTTTAGAAATGTGTAGTATACAGTAGTTGCTATATACACCATGACACTTTTTATAATAATTGTTATAATGACCAGAATCACATTTCAAGCATTTGTAGGGTTTTGTATGACCTCACAAACTATTGTTTCTGACATGAATGTTGGTGTGCATGCTGTATTAATCTGATTAAGATATTAGTTTTATTGAGTATACATTAAAATGAGAACCCAATAAGAGTTTTTATTTAACAAACTAAAATCCTCTTTAGATCGGATATAACAGGTCAGTCTGGATTTTACTTTATTTTTCATGTCTGGCCATCGAGTGTTACAGAACACAAATGATTATTTATTGCATTGGATATTCAGTAAGGTTTTGTCTGAGATGGATGAAGCTGCCTTAAACACATTAATTGAATACTATTTGCCAGAAAAACAATGGTTTATTACAAAGTACATATTACAAGTTACATTAGAGTTCACTTTGAAGGTAGTCCATTGAAACACTATTTATGACTAATTATGGTTAGAAATGCAACATTCTCTAAAAGTTTTACTTATATATGCGTTTGTAATTTAACAGCACCATTGCTGGAGAATTCCAGTTATGCAACATGGCAGCACAGTAACAAAGTGCTGGGGAATGAATTCTGCAGATGACTTCTGTATAACTTTGGTTATGGAGGGCTAGGCTCAAGTCCAGTTTGGTTTTTGCCCTAGTCAAACACACTCCCTAACAGGTGAGTTTAACCAGGTGAGTTTGAGCAGGGAAATCACCAATCAGGGCCCTCCAGCAGCATAGGTGCCCTTCCCGGGATTTGACCAATCCATTATGTTTTCTAAACATAAACCAGTCAGATAAGCCACTGAGGAATCTCGATTACCAGGTGTCTCGAGCATGTCACTGGCCCACCAGACCCATGCTGGAGAGCAGTCAGATGACCAGTTTGTGGCTTTAACATAAGTAGCTTTACAGAGGTTATGCCATATGGCTTGGGCAGTTTAACCACAGAGACAGGATAGTTCATTACAATTCAGAAAGGTGCTGCTCATTTTATCACCTACTATACATATCAGAGTGCCCCAGTAAACATATCTGAAGAACCCTAACAATAGACTTGAACCCTTTTGGCCTACAATGGAACAATTGCCCAAATCTAATTTACATGCAATCCAGCTGCAAAGGTGAATTTTCTGTTAAACTAAAGGCAAACACATTTAAGCATTAGATTTAATGTCTAAAATATCCATCAGCCGAACTTTGGTCAGGTGCTGTACATGAACACATGCATCGTCTACTCTTCAAGGTGGGGCAGGTGGAGGGTGTGTTTTACAGTAAAGGCGGTGTTTAATAAACACTGTGACATTTCAGACAGATAGTCTGGGGCATGTAAATGCCACCGTGGGACAGTGGGAGGCGTGAGGTCACAGCAGGCACACTCGCTGCTAAAGGTTAGTGAGGACATGGGGAGATGGCTGCTTACAGCATGACTGCTCACGGTAATGGCAAAGCTGTCATGGCTCGCAGGAGAACCGTCCAATAGGAGGAGGAACATCAGTGCTGATGTAGTGGCAGAGTGCTCTGGCAGTGGTGCTTTACTGAAACAAATGTTTGATTAGCTAGCTAAATGCTAACTAGCCACCAGGTTCAATTTTGGAACCTTTCTTACATTCCTTCAGTACAACCACTCAGACATGGTACCATGCTTCTATAGTGCTCTAGTGTAGAGAATAGTAATAAGGAGACACTGTTCACTATAATAGTTTTCTATATATAGTGCTCTAGTGTAGAGAGTAGTGATTAGGGGACACTGTTCATTATAATAGTGTTCTATATATAGTGCTCTAATGTAGGGAATAGTGATTGAGACACTGTTCACTATAATAGTGTTCTATATAGTGCTCTAATATAAGCAATAGTTATTAGGAGACACTGTTCACTATAATAGTGTTCTATATAGTGCTCTAATATAAGGAATAGCGATTAGGAGACACTGTTCACTATAATAGTGTTCTATATAGTGCTTTAATGTAGAGAATAGTGATTAGGATACACTGTTCACTATAATAGTGTTCTATATAGTGCTTTAATGTAGAGAATAGTGATTAGGATACACTGTTCACTATAATAGTGTTCTATATAGTGCTTTAATGTAGAGAATAGTGATTAGGAGACACTGTTCACTATAATAGTGTTCTATATAGTGCTCTAATGTAAAGAATGGTGATTACGAGACACTCTTCACTAATATAGTGTTCTATATAGTGCTCTAATGTAGAGAATAGTGATTAGGAGACATTGTTCACTATAATAGTGTTCTATATAGTGCTCTAATATAGGGAATAGTGATTAGTGGATACTGTTCACTGTAATGGTGTTCCATATAGTGCTCTAGTGTAGGGAGTTGTGATTAGGGGCCATTTCTGCTGTCTATAATAGTTCCAAGTTTGTGCCATTTTCATCTGGCACAGTATTACTGCTTGGCTGTCCTCCAGCTGCCTGGGGTCTGGAGTGGAGCACGCTTGGCTGATTAACTGATTTGGAACGATAGAGTACAGAGAGCTTGTGGAAAACTCTGCCAGGGTCAGCAGGTCTGATTACAGACAGGAGAAAACTCATTTTCTCAGCCACAGAGGGAAGTGTTTAACTAAATGCGCTCAATTTGGAGCCTCAGAATGAGAGTAAGTGAGAAATGAGAAAGAGAAAAAGCAGAGAGAGAATGATCGAGGGAAAAATAAAAACACTCCCCTCCTCCCCCACTCTTCACCCCAGTATCTGGAAGGAAAAGATCTCTCACTCACCCACACACACACTGACCTACACAAAAAGAGACTGTGGGAATGAGTGTATGAAGCAAGGTACCCTGGAGAGAGTGAGTGTTCCTCAGCTTAATGACTGCTGTCTGGGCATTCTGATCAGTTCTAGAGCAACTACACACTTGCACAGCTTTGGAATGAAGGATTGTTAAATGTTATTCCTTAGAGAGGTTGAGCTCTAGAGGTCAAGGGCAGCTGTTAACAAGTGCTAAGCTGAGATGTTGGACATGTCCAGCCAAAAAATGTCATTTGTTTTTTTCTTTATTTCAGGAGATATAAGGACCAGTGTGATATGAAACATTAAATAGTGAACATTCTACCATCTCCACACAACAGTAGCCGTGAATGTGAGTTGAATGTTTCAGTGGATACACAATCTTTAGACTCAGAACTGTTATATTTTCTCTATTTTACATTTTAAGGCCAATCAATGAATAAATCACACAGAACACCAGACACAGCCAATACAGTGCACTTCACTCCAGATCACATCACACGCAACTGACACAGACTCGCTGTTTGTAGTGAACACCTATCGCACACTCTACATGACCTTTGCTGTCTATATTCCCACTGGCCTGAAATTGTTGCTCTGAATCTTCTGCTCAGGGGCTGTGCAGTCTCACAGGACCCTACTAGAGTGTTAATGTGGAACACTGGAGAATGAGCAGAAAAACCCACAGCAAGGGGGTTAAATGTAAAACACACTCCCTCACTGTCATTGTAATGCAGAAGACTGATGCAAGAGAACCTATGGCCTAGAGGTGATCCATTTAGTCTCCTAGTGAAATCGGTTCTTGTGTGCAGAGAGAAAAAGTCAACAGAATGACTTATGAGTGGGATTTAGTGAGGAATAGAATAGCATTATCAATAATCAGGGTAAAACAATTGTAATCAATAGTCCCAATGAGGACAATGGGACCATTGGGGAGAGTTGCACCCAACCCTGTCTTAAAAAGAACTTTCAGAGCCACTTCGCCAAATTGCTCTTCAACCCTTCTCACCCGGGCCATTTTTCAGTCTAAGAGTTATTCCATGGGCACCCAAGGCTCACTGATGCATGTTGGGAGTGTGGTGTGATCCCAAAGAGGCGTTCCTGTTTTACAAAATGTTAATTTGATTTGAAACGGGTCAGAACACACAGTGCACCACATTCAGAACTATTTCAGCTCAAAATTGGTGGTCATAATGTTATGGCTGATCAAGAGGTGCCCTGCTAAAAACTAGGCAGGTGGTCATAATGTCATGGCTGATCAGTCTACAAAACTGATGCTCTACATGTGTCAGATCTGCCAGCACTGTTTCACATGTTTGTCAGTCATGAGTGGAGGGCATTGGCTCATCGGTGTTTATAGATTATTCGCTCAGAAAAAAACACATAGGCTATTTGTGGTCCCATGTCACATAGTTAAGAAAATAATCATTTTGGCCAGAGGCCCCAGGATATATATCATGGACCACACTTGACATGAATGACATGGTACTAGTATTTAGGTTAATACACAATCGTTATTTTACGACGTGTGGGACAAGGTATGGAGACTGGGAGCTGGGCAGATCCCATTGCAGCTTGAGCAAAGCACTTGGTTCAATCAGGTCATGGAGATAGGGAACCACTGGTGGAACAAGAAACAATGCAGCCAGAGGGCTTTTAACATGACACGTAATAACAAACAATAATGAACACCCTGGAAACCACGGAGCACAATCCCATGTTTGCACCTCTCGTTGTTGCTCCACATGCTTCTTAAGGTCTGCTCTTGTAGCTGCCTCTCTGTCTCCACCCTCACTTCACCCTGGATGTATTTGTGCTCTTCATTGCTTCCCTTCCCTTTAGCCCCTGTTAGGGTGGAGGAGGCGATTTGGGCGAGGACCAACGACTTGCAAGGAGTGATAGTTTGAGCACAAGGAGACACAGGTGTTAACACAGAGGGTGTTGGGTACATGGGGAGACACCAACGAGGACGGAGCCTCGAGGAGCAAAAGAAGCAAGCAGCATTAAAGAGAACAACAGAATAAGACAAAAAATGAAGTAAACTGTAAGCGCATGAAATGAGAGAGAGAGAGCATGGGAGAGAGATATGGACAGGGCAGAGGGGAGAGGAGGAAGGTGTAGTCGTGCCCTCATGGCATTGCATTAAAGTGAGCTGTAAAAGGGAAGGTTTTATAAGTGGTCTTGTCAAAATCTGCACGATCCTCAGCTGAGCACTGCTGCTTACTTGGCCTATCTTCCCTGCTAGCCTTCTAGTTATCTCTGTTCACAGCCATCTTCACTGAATTTGCTGCAATACTGCTTTGGTTCAATCTGGAAATTGCAATTCTACCTACGTAGGCCCCCTCAGCTCCTTAGCTTTTTTTTTTTTACAGCAGGGACATGTTGGTTTGGTGCGCTTTGCTGATTTAGGTGCTTTCAGGTCTGGAACTGTATTGAGTTTAGCCTTAGTCTGGCTGCTTGTGCTAAGCTGGCCCTCCATACTCACCCCCTGACTTGCCGAGGGATTTGGTGGTGGTCATCTCCACCTTTCCTTGCTGTAAATCAAAGTGAGGATTTGTCATTGTGAACATGCTCAATCACACACAAAGTTCACCTCAGTGAAATAAAACCCTTAACTCCATGCATGGAACAGCAGGCAGCTAGCAACAGCACCCAGTGAGCTGTGTAGCAGGACGGTACCTTGAGCAAGGGCAAATCAGTAGAACCTGGTAGAACCTAGGCCACCACTGCCCACCATACCACAAAACTGGACAAAACAATGCAACAGGAAGAAACTGCAAAACTGCACAAAGACACCTGTGGCCAATCTAGACAACCCAAGAACTTCGTGCTGTGATGAGACAGTGATATCTACTGAACCACCGTGCCTTCCTCAAAGTGAGAACTTTGTAGAGTGGTTCCCTGCAGAAGTTTGTGCACCAGTGCTGTAGCTCAGGGCTATGGGGAGCCATTGTCCTCCGAGTTCACCATCTCAAAATTTATAAATAGAACTTATGGAGGTTTGCTTAAAGGTCGCCGTCTAGTGTCTGTACCTCAGTTTAAAGAACATAAAAACAAAAAACTTGGACATAAAATGATGTGTGCACATCCATGTGAGCTCTCAGAGTGGGAAACCTCAGCACGAATAGAATAGAACAAAATAAGGCAAACAGTGAGACAGGAGTCTGTCTTCCCTAAAGTACTGCTCACTTCCCCAAGTGCACAAGGGAAAAGACATTTTAATAAACAGGCTGAGCACACCTGGAGCTCTGCCCCCGATACAGTCATTCCCCTCACCTGAGTGGGCAGCTGTATGTAACAGCAGTTCACATGGCAAATCCAAGCAAAAAAAAGAAATTAAATCTTTAAATTTGGATGTTTCTGTAATCTGCACAGTAAAAGATTATAGAAAACATTATTTCATTTTTCAAATTATACATTTTCAGTGTTATTGCTTTAACACACTGAAGCAGTTTCTGTTTGACATTAAGACCACCTGTCTGATTCTTTCACCTCATGCAGACCAAAACCGCTCTAACAGTAACTCCTTTTTTGGGATAAGACCAGATGGTTTACCCCCACCCCTCAAATGCATTAGTGAGCCTTGGGTGCCCATGACCTAGTTGTCCTTCCTTGGATCACTTTTGTCACTTTTTGTCACTCACCTGGCAGTGGTCTTAATGTTATGGTTGATCTGTGTACTGTATGTGTATATACAGTGGGTATGGAAAGTATTCAGACCCCCTTAAAATGTCCACTCTTTGTTATATTGTAGCCATTTGCTAAAATAATTCAAATTTGTTTTCCCCATTAATGTACACACAGCACCCCATATTGACAGAAAAGCACAGAATTGTTGACATTTTTGCAGATTTATTAAAAAAGAAAAAAGAAAGGTGAGTGGCTTTCCTAATCAAGTCCAATCAGTATAATCAAACACAACAGCACTCAAATGAAGGTGAATAACCATCTCAAGGATGATCAGAAGAAATGGACAGCACCTGAGTTAAATAAACACCTGAATGTCACAGCAAAGGGTCTGAATACTTGGGACCATGTGATATTTCAGTTATATCACTTATCATTTGAGTCCAGTTGTGTTTAATTATACTGATTGCACTTGATTAGGAAAGCCACACACCTGTCTTTATCAGACCTTACAGCTCACAGTGCATTTCAGAGCAAATGATAATCATGAGGTCAAAGGAACTGCCTGAAGAGCTCAGAGACCAAATTGTGGCAAATCACAGATCTGGTCAAGGTTTTAAAAAAAATCTGCTGCACTTAAGGTTCCTAAGAGCACAGTGGCCTCCATAATTCTCAAACGGAAGATGTTTGGGATGGTCCGTCTGGCCACACTGAGCTATCAGGGGAGAAAAACCTAGGTGAGAGAGGTAAAGAAGATCCCTGTGGCTGAGCTCTAGAGATGCAGTTGGGAAATGGGAGAAAGTTGTAGTAAATCAACCATCACTGCAGCCCTCCACCAGTCAGGGCTTTATGGCAGAGTGGCCCGACAGAGGCCTCTCCTCAGTGTAAGACACATGATACCCGGCATGGAGTTTGCTAAAAAAAACAAAACCTGATGGACTCCAAGATGGTGAGAAATAAGATTCTCTGGTCTGATGAGACCAAGAGAACCAACTTTTATTTGACCTTGATTCTAAGTGGTATGTTTGGAGAAAACCAGTCACTGCTCATCACCTGTCCAATACAGTCCTAACAGTGAAGCATGGTGGTGGCAGCATCATGCTTTTGGTGTGTTTTTCAGCTGCAGGGACAAGACGACTGTTAGCAATCAAGGTAAATATGAATGCGGGCAAGTACAGGGATATCCTGGACGAAAACCTTCTCCATAGTGCTCAGGACCTCAGACTGGACAAAGGTTTACCTTCCAACAAGACAATGACCCTAAGCACACAGCTAAAATAATGGAGTGGCTTCACAACAACTCCATGACTGTTCTTGAATGGCCCAACCAGAGTCCTGACTTAAACCCAATTGAGCATCTCTGGAGAGACCTAAAAATGGCTGTCCACCAACGTCTACCATCCAACCTGACAGAACTAGAGAAGATCTGCAAGGAGGAATGTCAGAGGATCCCCAAATCCAGGTGTGAAAAACTTGCATCTTTCCCAAAAAGACTCATGGCTGTTTTAGATCAAAAGGAGCTTCTATTAAATACTGAGCAAAGGGTCTGAATACTTAGGACCATGTGATATTTCAGTTTTTCTTTTTTATCTGCAATTTATTAAATTCTGTGTTTTTCTGTCAATATGGGGTGCTGTTTGTACATTAATAGGAGAAACATTTTCTTGAATGGTTTCAGCAAATGGCTGTAACATTACAAATAGTGAAAAATTTAAGGGGGTCTGAATACTTTCCGTACCCACTGTATACAGTGGAGGAAATAATTATTTGACCTCTTTAGACTCTGTGTTGACTGTGTCTCAGACCTCTTTAGACTCAGTGTCAACTCTTTTTCAAAAGAATTTGATTTTGTAAGTTTGCTCACTGACAAAGAAATGAACAGTTTCTAATTTTAATAGGTGGTTTATTTTAAAAGTGAGAGAGAGAATATCAAAAAGAAAATCCAGAAAATTACAATATATAAAATATATACATTGATTTGCATTTCATTGAGTGAAATAACTATTTGATCCTCTACCAACCATTTAGAGTTCTGGCTCCCACTGACCAGTTAGATACTTCTACTCGTCACCCACATTAAAAACACCTCTCTCAACTAGTCACCTGTATAAACGACACCTGTCCACAGACTCAATTAATCAATCCGACTACGACCTCTCAAACCATAAGCAAGAAGCTGGGTGAGAAGGAGACAACTGTTGCAATTGTTCAAAAATGGAAGAAAAACAAAACCCATCAATCGACCTTGGTCTGGAGCTCCACGCACCTCGTGGGGTAAAGATGATCAAGAGAAAAGTGAGAGATCAGCCTAGAACCACATAGGCTGTTTGTAATTGATCTCAAGGCAACTGGGACCACAGTCCTCATGAAAACCATTGGTAACACACTACACAATAATGGATTAAAATCCTGCAGCACATGTGAAGGCCTGTCTGAAGTTTGCACCTGAATGATTCAAGAAGGTTCTGTGGTCAGATGAGACCAAAATTGTCTCCTTGGCCTCAACTAGCCTGAAACCTGCAGACTTTCCAGTGAAATAAGGGCAGAGAGGGAAATGCTCTGAGACATGGTCAAGGCTGAGGCCAAGCACAGCAGCTCAGTGCAGCAGATACTGTGTAATAAAGACATCTACATTTTGCAGGAAAAGTTCAAATGTTCACAGCCCTCCCCCAGGTGTGCTCAATCAGCCAGTTTTGGGTGAACTTTATCTTCTGTGCTTTAGAACTGGCCTAGTCTCCTGACCTTAGTAGCATAGAAAATCTGTGGAGGGAGTTGAAGCTTAGAGTTGTTAAGCGACAGCCTCGAAACCTTAATGATTTACAGATTTAAAGAGGAATGGACCAAAATTCCTCCTGCTATGTGCACAAACCTGGTCATCAACTACAAGAAACGTCTGACCTCTGTGCTGCCAACAAGGGTGTTGCCACCAAGTGCTAAGTCTTGTTTTGCTAGGGGATCAAATAGTTATTTCACTCAATGAAATGCAAATCAATTTATATATTTTATATATATATTATATTTTCTTTTTGATATTCTATCTCTTAATGTTTAAATAAACCTACCGTGTGTGTGTGTGTGTGTGTGTGTGTGTGTTCGTTCGTTCGTTCAGGGACCGTAGGCTCAGAGACGTGGCTTAGAGCCAAAATCATTTCTCTTTCAGCCGCCTTGCTGCAGCTGTCAGTCACGCTGTAAAGAATGAATTGTGCTGCAGCTGCTGTGAACTCAGCCCCACTAAAAGAGAGAGAGAATGAGAGAGAGAGAGAGAGAGAGACTGCCGCAGTCCCTGTCTCGTTTGTCCCTGTGAAGCAATGTATGGAAGAACGATGCTCTCTTGGAGGTTTTTGTCAGGCTGATGCGGTGAGAACCTGAAACCTGCAGAGTTTTTAGTGAAATAAGGGCAGAGAGGGAACGACTCTGAGACATGGTCAAGGCTGAGGTCAAGCACAGCAGCTCAGAGCAGCAGATACTCAGATATGGCCTCAGGAGATGAATAGATATGTGTTCTGTATAATAAAGACATTTACATTTTGCAGGAAAAGTTAAAATGTCATTTAGAACTATGAGGCTAATGTCACTAACACCTAAAAACAATAGTCGCCCAAATGCATGGAGGTCATTCAAACAACATTATGAAGGTGGAACAGGTGTGTGGGTGTGGTTTAAGACACAGTTTGCTTTACTGTAAGCATTAAACATTAAATAATGTGATGTCATCTCCAAAACAGCAGGTCTTGTGGAGTGTCCCAGGTCTTCAGTAGTTAGTAACTACCAAAAGTGATCTAAGACGGACATCTGGGTCATGGGCACCCAAGCCTCACTGATATATGTGGGTAGTATAGTGTGGTCCCAAATAGTAGCTTCTGTTGTACAAAATGTTAATGCTGTGCTGATAAAAATGGGTCAGAACACTACACCACAGTCAGAGCTGTTTCAGCAGCATGAGGGGAACCTAGTCTATATTAGGGGGGTGGACTTAATGTTGTGGCTGATTGGTGTATTATTTATATTTACATTTACGGCATTTGTCAGATTGCTCGTCCGAAGCGACGTCCGGGGTGAGCAGTAGGGGGTTTGGTGCCTTGCTCAAGGGCACCCACCTGCTGGCTGGTTCTGGGAATCGAACCCTTTGGTCACAAACACAGTTCTCTGACCATTTGGTCGCAGCCGCCCCCCGATGGGTTCCAGGTACATGACCTCCAGCATTTATTGCTTCAGTGGTCTGGCCGGTGCAACTGTGCATCAAAGCGAACCCATACTGTGAACACTAGCGGGTGGAGGACGAGGGGGTAGGTTGCCTCCATTTTAAACGTAGTCTGAACTTTGTCTGGGAAAAACGTTTAAGAGCGTCTAAGTTGGCAAAAGGTCCTTGTGGTCAGAGAACCGTGAGCGCTGAGCATTTTGACGAAGATATCCATCAGATGGAGTCGTCTGCAAAGGCTGGCTTTTGCCTGCGAACGCAAGCTTTGAAGGCCAATCTGTCAGGAAGACAAAACAACTGCATGAAAAATGCTTGGCATCTCTATCTACAAAGTGACCTCTTCAAGACTCTGCAGTCTACCCACATCTAAAGGACAAAGGAGGCTGATTACATACTCGGTATGAAGAGAGCTGACTTGTGGAAGACGTAAAAAAGAAGTGTCCTGTGCTGTACTGCCATAATGTTAGGTGCACACTGACCTTCAGGTCTCTAGCTTCAATTAGAAAACCAATTGAGGAAATGGGCTCAGTGAGTTACTCCAGTGACCTTGACAGTTTTCACTGATTGTATCTGCTGTGGCATCTTCCAGACAGCTCTCATCTCATGCATCACTGCAAGAGTTCACCAAGAGTGGAATGAGCTGCAAAGAGTTGCCAGTGGTCATCTCCAAGCTGCTTGTGGACCAGAGGAAGCAGAGGAGACTGGTGAGACTTAACTGCTGCTCTAGCCATAACATTAGCACCACTGCCAGGTGAGGTGATGGACATTGACTATGCAGTTTTTATTACAGTGGCTAGTACTTGTCAGGGGGTGGGACATATTATACAGCAAGTGAACAGTCTGTGAACAGTCAGTTCCTGAATGTGATATGTTGGAAGAAGGAGCCTAAAGGTCTAAAGTTTTTGTGATGTCTAGAACATCTCCAGCACAACAGGTCTTTTGGAGTGTTCTAAGCTTCCCCTGCTGGTAAGAACTGCTTCCTTGTGTGTGTGTGTGTGTGTGTGTGTGTGTGTGTGTGTGTGTGTGTGTGTGTGTGTGTGTGTGTGTGTGTGTG
>JBBIGC010000024.1:1160296-1177095 GCA_037576955.1 Lepidarchus adonis
ACAGTGATTGGTCCAGATGAAAGTGAACAGTGATTGGTCCAGATGAAAGTGAACAGTGATTGGTCCAGGTGAAAGTGTACAGCAATTGGTCCAGGTGAACGTGTACAGCGATTGGTCCAGATGAAAGTGAACAGTGATTGGTCCAGATGAAAGTGAACAGTGATTGGTCCAGGTGAAAGTGTACAGCGATTGGTCCAGATGAAAGTGAACAGTGATTGGTCCAGGTGAAAGTGTACAGCGATTGGTCCAGATGAAAGTGTACAGTGATTGGTCCAGATGAAAGTGAACAGTGATTGGTCCAGATGAATTTGGTAAAGCACATTTTTTGTTCCCCCTTCAAATAGCAAAGAGTTTTCCATTTCCCACTTTTGTCTAACAAGTTTTTTTTCACCTTTCATTTTCCAGGTAAGCTGGACCTGGACCTGGACTCTGAGTTTTTGTTGGTCAGCTTGGTGCAGATACTGGGCTTCAGTAACTCTGTGTGCAACCCACTAGTCTACGCTGCCCTCAACACCAACTTTAAGAGGGACGTGTTGGCCCTCTTCACCCGTGGTCGGAGTCCCGGAGACGGATGCTGCTGCACCCTCGGGTCCACACACCTGTGGAGGGGTCGGTCCCGAGTGGGGATCTCCTCATCGGAGCCAAGGACTACTATGGAAAGGCGGGCAAAGCCGCAACCTTGGAGCAAGGTGGCCTGGGAGGCCGAACCCAGTGCCACACCAAAGCCAGACAGGCTCGCGTTGCAGTCCTTTACCAACATGAACTTGTTCAGTTCCATTCGGCCCAACAGAAGCTCAGTCACCGTGATCCTGAGCGTCACCGACCCTCCACACATGGACGGTACCTTAGACTCCGAACAGCCGCTGACTGGCATTCCCAGTGGGTAAAACCCAACAACAGTGGTATCAACAGGTCCCTGTACTAACAAAGGACAGAAGAACAGCTCCATAGTCAAAGACGTAACATCTCATGTAGACTCATGCAAGTAGACAGACAGCTTTTCACTGGACAGAATGACGGAATCGGTCTTTAATGACGTAGAAGAACAGCTGCCTGAAAAGAGAATTATCTGCCTTCAGATAATAAGGCTTATTTCATAGAGCCTTTGGTACCAATGCAAAGTTCTGAGGTTCTTGGATAGACTTTCCTCTGTTGTTTGGACTGGTCCTTGTTGTGCGGTATTGAAGCGCATCAGTTTGTCTGAGATCATACAGCAGTGTGGGGAAAACAGGCAGTAGTGGACATGCTGGGCACTTGGGAAATAGACAAGAAAGGTCAATTTGTGGGACGATGTGAAAATGATTCAAATTAGACATTTTTAAAGTGGGATAAATAATGCTAGTTTTAGAAAGGAAGCAACAAAGAAATGCAAATATTCATAAAGAACCTGAGAAAAGTGTGAGGATGAGAAGATTGGACACTCTGGCACGAGTCTAAAAACAACTTTCACATGAACGTTCCCCATTCTTCTTTTTGTGAACAAACCTCCTAAGGACGGCTGTTGTTTACAGAAAACAATACTGCTTACTCATTTCCTGTTTGAAATATGTACTAATGTACAGTAGACACGATCTGAAGAATCAATGTTGAGTACTTGAGTCACGTCCATCCTACAGTAGATTAATTTCCCAGATTGCACCACACTGTGACTGATCTAGTTCTGTGGTAATGAGTACAGTCTTTTGTACTGTTTCACACAGCCGAACCACACTAGTGATGGACATCTGTAGCATTCTAATAGTTTCTGCCAAAATCAGTACAAAATGAAGTATATTGTGCAATGTATTTTAGACTGTAGCACTAGCACTGTGCTAATACAGACCTGACAAATGAGGGTCTTTCAGAACAGCGTCACTGTAGCGTTTTCTGAAGATGAATGAACTATGATAGAAGGTCACAGGCATCTCACCTCAATATCTAAGGCTCCACTCCAATTGAAAAGAACCCACTCATTCAGACCCGTCAACCCCCCATATCTTCCCGTTTTCATTTTCTCCTGAATTGCCCCCGTCCCAAACTTCATAATGTCGACAGTAATGCGATTTGAAGCTGTCAACCCAGAGCGAATCATCTCCGTTATTTCGGAAGACGATGGCGGCTAGCCACACTCAATCAGGATTTACTTCCATGCCAAAGACAATTACTGCTAAGTGATAGAATTACATGTAGTTACAGGGCTTTGGTCATTGGTGGGATATATTGGATAACGAGAGAACAGTGAGTTCTGCTGTGATGGAAGATCTGAAGGCCAAACTGTGAAAACTAGTCTGAGAATCTCCACAACAGTGTAGGTCTTGCGAGGAGTTTCCTTTATGCCCTGGATTGTAACTACCAAAGGTGATCTCAGGGCGAAGAACAAGGGAAGCGGCGAAAGAGTCTGGGGGCGAAGAGCCGTTTGGCGATGTTTTTGCTGTAGCTGATGGTGAATGTGTGAGTGGGTAGTTTATGTATTGTAGGCACTTTTGTTTCTACTTCGCTTGTTGTGAGCAAAACTAGCAATCGGTTTTCTGCAGTGGAGTCGGCACTTACAAGAAATTGCAGTATAATGATTTAAGCTGTAAAGATGCTCCACAGGCTTGTGTCTGTAAATGAAATGTTGTTCACTCAGTGCATGTTTTCTTCTCGCAGAGCTGCAGGGGAAGAGCACAGGGTAGGAAGGACGTCATTTCTCAAAAATGGACCCTGCTGCTCTGGATATTTTCGCCGTGCAGTGTTACTGATGTGTTTCTGAGGCTCGTACCAGCGCCAAGCACAAAACCAGTCAGCACCACCAATGTGCTGGAAATACTGCACCATTCAACACATCTGTGCAGGTACAGCTGTTTAGTGGACGAGGAGATCCCAGAGTAGACCATGAATGTAAAAAATGGCTTCTTTCAAATATAACTGAGCAGAGAAACGATGCTGAAAGATGCCAAATCCATTGTGTTTTTAAGTAGAAAATGTATTTTACATTTGATGAACGGTTACAGTGGTGATTCGCTGACGGAAAAGTTCGACTTTATAAATGTTGATATCAACCAGAGGCTTTAGTTAGGAGTGTATTTTATTCAGACTAGCTGCAGATTGTTTCGATAGTCTACGTATTTCAGCCGTTGAGCACCTTCCACGGTTCTCTGTAAAATTTCAGTTCTACAATTAAAAATTTTAGGGTCTACCACGTTAAAAAGCCAAAGATATGATCAATGAAAGAGGATACAGTCCACTTCAAATAGATATACTCACAATATGTTTTAAAAACTCATTTCACTGAAGAAAAACGATCCACATTCCTCCATAATATGATGTGAATCTGTTGGTAGTTTTTCAGTTCACTTTAAGGATATTCACAAACATTCAGCAATTCAGATAATTCATTCACAGGATATCGTATATCTCCAACAATAGGCCGCCCCATTCTATAAGCTGCAGAAAATGCTCATTTATGTTTTAAACTCTAAGATAAGCCGCCCCATGTTATTAGCCTCAATGTCAATGAATTTACCGACCTGAAGTAAAAACGTCTAATTTGTTCCCTGGAGAATTTTGCAACTCAATACTGATAGTGACATTATGCTGTAGTTCAACACAAACAATTAAATTGATCACATTTGGAACTTATCGATATCATGCCACAACACAAGAACTACGCTGCAGAATTTAAGCTCCAGGTCGTTACTTTTACGAAGCAACATCTGCAATTTCCAAGACGAAAGTGTGTCCAATATCACTGACAGCAAAGCAGCACAGTTCGGAATCGACAGCGTTTATGGATCTGAAGAAAGTTAATCCTAATGATTTTAGCATTTCAGTGCTAATTTCATACTGAAGAATTTACATGTAGACAGATGATTGACAGCGCGGTACTGCAGTAGCTCCACCCTCCAGTCTTTCAAACAAAAATTAAAAACTTTTTTCCAGCAACAATAAACTTTAGTTCTTTTTTTAGTGTTAATGGAGCGTTTTCCAGCTTGTATTCTACAATAGGATGTAATATAATGTAGCAAAGGGCTGAAAAAAGTTTGAGAGGCGGAATATGCCATGAATAAGTGAGAACATTGTCACTGATCTGATCTTTACTTTGTGTTGATTTTCTAACTGTTCATTGCTGCAGTAAACAGAACATTTACCTTCAGCTCATGTGGGGACGTCGTCTTTTTGTACTGAATTATACTTTTAGTGAATGTGTTTATGTTTTTAGATAAACCTCCACATTTAAACAAGCTGCACCCAACACCAGCTTTGTAAAACCAGTGTATAAGCCGCGGCCGATCATTAGTTCTTCAGTATTTTGTTCACTATATATATAGGCTACCATTTCAGCTTGGGTACCTGACATGACGATCACATCGGTGAACTTCCCGCTTTAGTTTAACACAGTAGTAGAACAGCAGCTTAAAATCACTAAATCTACTGCCGTTACTACGCTCCCAGTGTTGTGTATAAAGCTGAACCACTCTTACCACTGTTATCTTTAACAGAGCAACGTTCTGACTGCCGAGATGGATCAAAAACTCCTGCAAGACAATAAACATGGAGCACAACAGGTCATGAAATCTTCACCTTGAAAAAACTACTAATTTGCAGCTAAAGAGCTTGATTTATTTCACCTTTTGGTGGAACCAACTTCTTGAAAACCTAGCCAACAATGCTTTGGTTTCCAGCTCCATGTGTTGTTTCCCAGTGCCATGGTCTCCTCCCCTGCACCTCCTCCCTTGTTCTCTAAACATCTGCCAGTGTCTCGAGAGGGGAGATCTCTTTCAAGGCTCTCTGATCCAGAGTTGGAGTCGTGTCCTTGAATCTGGACCCCACAGATAACACAGAGTGAATTGCTGACACACTGCGTCGCACCAACACAGCCGCGTTCCTGGACGGTTGATCCAGGCCTTGATCGTCCTGGTTGGAAGCACATTGACGAGGAGGGTTCTGAGTCTCCTTCCCCAAGGGAATTCTCGGAACGTCCAGACTGGCGATGGCGTCGCTCATCATGCTTGTCCCTTGCTCTCTGAGCATGTTCTTTTGTTTAAGTTCGAGGTTAGCGATGATCACGAGACGGCTGGTAAGACATCGACAGAGTTCCTCAGACTTTTCTGTGGCTCGTCACAATTTGTGACCTGCTGTTCTGTGGAACAGCTGTTCTCATTCTCTGTGGAGACTTCCCTGCCATCCCACTGGACTGGGCCTCTTTGTAGAGTTCGGGGCTGCTTCCCTTCCTCTTACTCCTCCTAGGCTGGGCCTCCTTGCGGAACTTCTCTGAGGATACGTCTCTTCTGCAGTGTGGCCTGCTGCTGCTCTTCCATCATTCTGGCCATGTGGCGCCGTCTTTCACGGACGCGCACCAGCTTACGAGCACTGTCCAGAAGGATCCCTGAGAGCTGGACAAGCTGCCTCATCGTGCAGCCGTTCAAGTCGAAGGCCCCGCTCTTGCGCACCATGGGAGCTGCTTTCAGAGAGGAAACACCTCACTTATGAAGAGGCTGCTTACTGCAGCGAACACAATGCTCCTCTGTAGCATAAGGCTGTGGAGCTACGTTATGAGGTCATAACTTGGATCATAGCAAACACTCCCATGACTTCACACTCTTCCTGAGTAAGAACGGAGAAGAGCATTGGAGCTCAGAGGTTCCAGGGTTCCCACGCTTCCTGGACAATGTGTTGAACGATTTTCCAGACATGGAACACGAATGGAAAATGAGAGAAATAGGAGCATGACCTGGAAAACATTTAGTGGTGAACTAGGCAAAGCAGATTGCATTGGCACCCAAACCCATCATACTGTGGGATCCTTCTTTTCTTCCCAACTTGTTTAAAGGGTTCTCATGTTTGGGTAATTTGCTACGTACTAGCTTGTTTTGCCAGCAAAGGTTTAAGATTCAAGTTGGGAGTTTCAAATTTGTGCTGGACATTGTCGAGAGCTCGTGAGTTAACGGAAGCGAAGAGAACAGTAACTTGTCGTGTTCTAGCTCTTTCATGCTTGGGGTCCCGATACATGGACTATTCATTTGAGGCAAGTTTCTCAGAAAATAAATATTAGAAATCGCCAAACCACTTTCTGACCAAACTGTGAGACCATTACCTCAGTGTAAATAACTATTCATCTACCTCCAACTACAATGGGTTTCTTACTGGAGACACTGGAGGCAATATGGCTGACTAACAAGATCACTGTAATTGTTTCTGGTTTATGACCCAAACCATGTTGCCAACTGCCTGTGAACCTAATCGGTCAGTACACTTTTCACACATCAGGGATACAATCTAGCAGGAGATTCAATCTGCGATGGGTTGGCCTTCTGTCCAAAGTCAGCCGCGGAGTGGGCACTAGCTTCCACACCGCCCACGGTTTGGATGGATGGACGGGGTACAATCTAGATGGTCTTTGTGATTGTGAACACACCCCATCACGCCAAGGTCACCACAGTGAAATGTGACCATTAACACACCCACACATGGAACAGTGTAGCAGGATGGCACCTTAGTATCTGGGTCGGAAATGTTGACCACTAGCCTTGTCTGGATCAATCTGCTCAACACAAAACACCACAAAACTCAGAAATTCTTCAGAATAGACTATTTCAAAGACTCGCCTTTTTAAATTTTTTGATAAATTATATATAAATTGTAATGAGAAAATGTAATAAATTCCTTGTCCATTTTCTAAAGAAACCCCTAGCTTGTCGTCATTGGTCAGTTGCTGACCACACAGCCACTGCTGTCCTGATGTTAATTGGCAGCTGAACCGTTCTTAGCGAGGGACATGGAACGGTGGAATGTGTAGGGCTAGCTGAAGACGTCAACGTCACTAACAACACCGAGTCCACCAAAAAAAAACAAGGAACTAGAAGAAACTGACAATGGACAACAGCAGTGGTCAACAAATGGGTTACAAATGGGTAAGGAAACCACAGATGGAATTCTTTATGGATTGGTTTCAATTGGAGAACTTAATAATAATTTATATTTAATAATAATAATAATAATATTACAAATAGCAAACCTCCTGAATTACCCCCATCCCAAACTTCATAATGTCGTCAGTAATGCGCTTTGAAGCTGTCAACCCAGAGCGAATCATCTCCGTTATTTCGGAAGACTCACTGGCTGTAAACGATGGCGGCTGGCCACACTCAATCAGGATTTACTTCCATGGACGTGCCCGGACCCAACTGCTAAAGACAATTACTGCTAAGTGATAGAATTACATGTAGTTACAGGGGCTTTTGTCATTGGTGGGATATATTGGATAACGAGAGAACAGTGAGTTCTTGAGGCTGCTGTGATGGAAGATCTCAGGTTAAAGAAATAATAAAAAAAACAAAAACATTTTAACGCAATAGAAATAATGGTTAAAACTTTTTTTTTTTAAAAGGAATGAGATATTTTCCAATATTTTTCAGCCGTAGTTGGGACTCCCTGATGTGGGATTTGTAGGCAGATATCCAATATTTTCCACATACAAAGATTTTTCACAACATAGAAATTGGGACGGAATGCTCCTGGTATGTGTGGAACAATCTGTGTAGAGGCTTTAACCAAAATAAGTTGGTTATTCAGTCCATCGCTGAATTTGACCTTAAATTAAAACTTTAAAAACTTAAACTTAAAATGAGAACCCATTTAACCCATCATCACTGTTCCCCAATAAAAGCATCACTCAAATCATAACACAATCACAGAACGTAGTATGAAACATTTATTTAAAAAAAAACAACTGCAAACACATTAATTATAAAGCAAACAATTGTGTAAGGGGACGAAAAGAAAGATTAATCTCTAAACTCATGGCTGAGGTGGATGAGCTAGTGCAGAGGAGACAGTAGAGCGTTAGAGAGAGAAGAGGCTGAAGTGCAGTGACGAAAATAGCTTGAGTGTTAAAATTAGAGCGTTTCTACTGAACACCGACGTGCTCTCATTATCAAACACTACTCCCCACAGCTGCGGGGACGGACTGAGAGAAAGGACAGAACAGAAAGTCAAAGAAACGGGTCCCTTGAAATTGTCGGTAACGACTACATTTACACTCTTGGTCACTAGGGGGCAGTGCCTGCACTGTATTTGAATCACCGTTAAACGCACCAAGCTCCTAGAGCCTTTATATCGCGCTGGTTCGCTTTCTTTCCTCCGGTATATTCCAAGACCAAAGGCTACAACTGATCCAGGATCTGCTTTGCAACCTGAAATAAAGTTAAGTGGACCAATTCATACAGCTATAACGCTGAAGCCGCACAGCTGAGTCAAAGAGGGAAGTCACAGTGCCAGTCAGAAGCTGGGAAGTGCCTGATTGGACATAGAAGACAAACTGTGCTGGAAGAACGTCCGTCTCCACTGAGGTGGACGCTGGTGTATGAACAGAATTAATTACGTTTTCAGAGCTGAACTGTTATAAGTGTCTGGCTTTTTCTCTGGCCCCATCATCAGGCGGCTCAAGAAGATACGCTCTAGACCAGGGGTCACCAACCTTATTGAAAATGAGAGCTACTTAAGGGGCGACCACTTCTTGCTGAGTTATATATTATTAATGATTAATGATACTCATCTATGGGAATCTGATCACATTTACGATTTTGTCTCAACAAGGTGAGAATATGATAATATCACTATTCTTCACTTTATTTCTATTAATCTCAATTTTCAAAGCAACATTGTGACGTGTGGTGAAATGTCGCCACATTGTGCTGTCGCCACACCCACAGGTTTCTTTCACAGTCGTAAAAAAGATCCTTATCCTCTCATTCACTGTGAAAATGATACATTTTCTTTATTTTTTCTGCCATGTTTTTGGGATAAGAAACCTTGGGATAAGTCTTCGCAATACTGACCATTGGACTAGAATAGAACTAAACTTATCTAAACTTCATCTAAAATAAACGTGTTTTAATGCTTTCTAAAAAAACATTGTCATTTTCAAATCTATATAAATGCAAATGTGATTAAAGACTAATTTCATTTTAAGTGCTGCTCAATGGTGAGTTTTTGGGCACCTCATGTGGTCCTTGGGGGCACCATGTTGGTGTCCCCTGCTCTAGAGGAAGCCAGATACGAACAGTCCTAGCTGGTGGAAGGAACTGGAACGACATTGGATAGAAAGTTGATAAAGATCCAGAAAAACAACAGCTGTGTAGTTGGTGAGCTGGATGTAAATGGCGGAAGGCCAAAGTAATGCGATACGTTCCATTGAAGAGCGCTGGTGTTTTCACTGTTGTCCCAAAATGTGGGAACACATGTCCGAGTTTGAGCTTCTGACTGATACTGTACTTCGCTGAAGTAGTGGCCTTATCTGTTATGTTAAAACTCTATAAATTATTTAGTTTCTTCCTTCAATTTGTATGACTTGACTATACTTCCTTCAATTTCATAGGGTTTCTATAAATATACAATCTATATCGGTCATACAGGACTTCGCTATATGACTATGTACAACTCTGAGAACAAAAAGTACATCTAAATTTCGATGAACGGAACAATCCTTCATCTTTCCATCAACACCCCAGAGGAGAAATCAACGAAAACACAACAAACGTACATGAACGTACCAGTGCACGGTAGCACATCCATCTATTAGCAGTAAGCAGGAGACGGCGAGTCCCCCTGACAGTTGTTTAGACGAGCCTGCATTCTTCTTCCCCCTTAGGTGATGCTGGCGTAGACAGTTAGAGCCCTGCATTGTAGCTATTCTGTGCTTATGACAAGAGAGAACGGATGGAGCCCAGGCAGCTCTGAGGACTTCGCTGAGGAACGCAGAGCTGAATGAATCCGGAAACGCTGGACAAACTCCCCTCAGACTCGAGGGAAACGCTTTGTTTGAACAGGTATAAATAATTAGACGCAACCACATTTCGGCAATAAATACGTCACGCCTCTATATAAATAAGGAAATGGAAGAGGCTGGAGGCTTGGAAAGACTTGGAGGGGTCTACGCCGCCAGTCTCCCAGCCAAACTTTTGCTCCAGCTGACAATCAGAAGACCGTGTTCGGAAAGGCTCGCTTCAGCGGAGCTTTGTCACCACAACTACAGCTGCTGCCGAATCTGCCCAAAGAGTACAACTCTTACAAATACAGTAAGTGAGTTACTGTTAACAGTGAAGCTCAGACTGTGCATCACTGTTTTATCTTGTTTTAAAGTGTTTCTTCCGTTTCTCGGAAGCTTAAGCTTACGACGTAGAGTCAAGCAGCCGTATGGCCCAGCTTAAAATTCGTTAGCCTCCATTTCTCCACAGTCGACATCTTCTACTGACAGATTAACGTCCTCGGAAGGAAATTTCTGTATGTAGTGTATTCAACTATAAATGTGCACTAGACGACATGTAGTCAAAACGAAACGAGACAAAAACAAAGGCATAGGCTGACGGCCCATGTTGATGACCGTCGTATCCAAAGCCATAGGGTATCAATCTCTATGCAGTCTTTGAACCAGCCTGTACTTGCCCCCTTGCCCAGTGCATTGCCTGAGCCCCGGTCACGAAAGGCGACGTTAAAAGCAGTCCTATGGGCCGGCGCTGGCCTTCGGCAAGTCCAGTGTTGGTTTGAAAGGCCACGTGTATCCGCCTGTTTATCGTAACATCAGTCCACGTCTGGTCAATGGGCCGGTGGAGGAGGACGCTAAGCTAAACTGAGTCCGGTTCCTCGTTCCCCGTGTCAATATACCAGTTTCATCTCCTGGACGCGATTTTTCCGTTTGATTCGTAGGATTCCTGTTCGGGGTCAAACGTATTCACTCGTATTTATAGTAGCCCCGCTCCACGGCCTTGGAGGCGATCTGCTCGGCCGTGTAGCGCTGATCTAGGTCCAGCAGGGCTTGTAGGAGGTCGTTGATGTTGGCACGAAGACCCTTGCGCTGCATCCAGATGCGCAGGAGATCGTAGACTTTGTCGCCGGCGTTCTGCGACTCGGCCAGCTTGATGGCGTTGTCGCTCAGGCCGATGCTGCGGAAGAACTTGTTGTGCATGCGCATGTCCAGTGCGTCGAACAGGTCAAAGCTCTTGTTCAGGGAGGTCTCCTCACCTGGGGGGAAGCAAGAGTGGGGAGACCTCAATACACCATCATTATGTACCACCACATTCTCAATACAAATATGACTTGACAGATGTTTTACGACATTTTTACTGCACACAAGCCTATCAGGGGAGAGCTTTGCTCAGGGCGGTGTCATTATTGGGTCCTGCATGATCAGCGGGATCATTTGCAGATGGGATTCATTCAGAGATGCCGAAGGGTTGATGGGTGAAGCGGATATGGAAGTAGCATCTGCTACTGTGGAAGCAGGTGGGCAACAAGTAAACAATAAGCCTGACACTGAGAAAAATAGAAGTAATCACATGATGCCACACAAGGAAACTGGACTTTCGACAACACGGTGTAATTATTAATCGATCTGTATCGACCAAAATCGTGCATAATCCAATGTGTCGATCTGACTTAAGAAACATCAATTTATAATGAATTTCCCTTCGTTTTACCTTCGTTTTAGACGATGATGACTCCATCTCAC
The DNA here is from genome assembly GCA_037576955.1 of Lepidarchus adonis. NCBI lineage: Eukaryota > Metazoa > Chordata > Actinopteri > Characiformes > Lepidarchidae > Lepidarchus > Lepidarchus adonis. The sequence goes on from JBBIGC010000024.1 coordinate 1,171,764, forward strand.
TGTTCGACCTTTAATAATATAAATGGCTCAGTTTATAATCTGTTTGCATGTGAGAGTTGATGGAAATGCAGCAGATTGTGAAATTACATTACACTCACCACAGATCCCAGTAATGCACCGAATCAATTTTCAGAAAATTACCGAATCGGCTTAAATGGTCGATGTAGAATTGAATCGCTGCTAATTAGCTGATTTAGAACTGTGGCTGCATAACGACGTATGGACCATGTGCAGTTTCTCATGGTAAAAGCACTGGGGTTCTAGGGTTCCGGGGTGATGCAGGTGGACGGGCGGAGGGCGTAAGGTGGTTGTCTACCCAAGAACAAAGCTCTCGGGTGTATAGTGCTTGTCTGTGTGTTGGCTTTGGATGGTAGTTAGAGAAGTTTCTTACCAAGTAACGGGACGAGCTTTCGGGGGAGGCTGTCGACCTGTGAAACAAGCAGAGAAGGGAACTTCACCATGACTCGTCAAAAAGTATCTTTTGTTGATCAGGTTCTTCGCTCAGGTTTTTCTAGGATAAACCACCCTGCCCAACCCTGGGTCCAGCTCCACCCTAACATGCCTGATCTTGGTAATAAGGCACATCAGGAATGTGAGTCAGACGTGAGTCACACTGCAGACCTCCCGGACAAGATCAGGCGCAATTAAATCCAATACATCCCGGTGTAAGTACATTACTAATGAAACTGCTGCACTGAAACCGCAAAACCCAAGTGTGTGAACAAAAAATAATTCCCCCGTTTCTGCCACTACATACCGGTTACTTCATAATTCAGAGTAATTTACAATTCTTTTCTTTATAGGATCAGGTGAATCATTCAAGGGGCTCATGTGATCAACATCATTTTGACTTGTATGACACTGTAAAATGTGGGGGAAATATATGAAAAAAATTGAGTGGGTACAGTACTGTGCAAAAGTCTTTATCCTCCAACTAAGTATTAATATCAGTAGAACTGTAAATAACAGCAACACAGTAAACACGGTCTTTTTGTGAACGTGTTGCTTCACCAATCAGTTCTTCCTTCCATTAAACCAGGTTCTGCTGGAGCGTCACACATCCATGATCTGTAACCAAACCTGGGTTCTTCTAACCAACGTATCAAACTCTTGATACATTTTAATGCTTTTACTCTAATGTTCACTTCTGAAAGACTCTCAGTGCTGAGAGAAACGGCTTTAAACCATTGGTGTAGGGAACTAAAACTTTGCACAGTACTGGCAAGAAGTTGGAGATGGTGCACCAACCCTTTCCGGTTCATTCTCCTCGTTACTGGCTGATCTCGGTGTAGGGGGGCTGTGGTGCGGGGATTCGCTCATGGGGGGGACACTGATGGGCAGTGCCGACAGACTGGTCTGGGAGGAGTTGGTTGTGTTGGGCAGGCTGTCGCCCAGTCCCTTGTCCTCGTCCTCCACCGGCATGCTTTTGTTCAGTCCCTGAGTTTCCTGCAGCAGGGGGCGGGACTCTGGACGGGGCTCCTCCGCCTCCTCCAATCCTGCGTTGTGGCTGTTCTCCTTTTCCTCCGGAGAAGAGATGCATGCGCTATCCTGAGAACGACAGGCGGTGGGAGTCAGTGGGTGCTTATGGTGGCGCCGGTGTGTTGACGTAAGGTCAGAAAAGTCACTTACTATAGGAGTTTTGATGTCGTCGTTTGAACTCGCACCTGGACTCGCTGGAACAGAGGAAATCATGTTAAAAAACAGAAGTTCCAAAAAAAATTGCTGCAAGAAAGACTCTCCGGGTGGTTAGGATGCCCTCCCTCTCCCCCCATCATTCAGCCAGGGTGAGCAGTGGGTGGCAGTCCATAGAGGTCTGCGTTAGACCTTGAGAAGGTGGAGCTTCTCATGACTCGGGAGGAAGCAAACACTCGCCTTGGCCGTTACCCTGCTGGTGGTAGTGGTGTGAGTCTGGGCCAGTGGGAGAAACTGAAGAGAACTGAAAATAAATTCTGTCGGGGTGATGAAGTCTTCTTGATTTTCAGTATACAATACAGTATCCTGCTATTTTATGGATCTGCACCATAAAATCATTTATATTAATGGATTTTATTGCAGTTTTGCGGCTTTTCCCCAGTTTCCTGGTCTATAAATTGACCCCAATGTCCCATATTAACCGAGAATATAAAAATTTATATCGAAACCATCATCCATGTTTGCTAACTGTGCTGATGGTGGTGTGACATAAAAACCCAAAATCCCAAAAACTGTTGCCATGGTTATAAGAATATTATACCAAACGCCTGAGACATCTTCATATTCAAATTCAATGGAGCGTGATATAGGCGTAATATAATCGGAAATAATAGTGACTGAATTTCCCAGAGAATATGTTCCTCTCTTTGTAGAATCCGGAGTAGTCCCGGGTCGAGTCGAGGACTTAACCCTAGATGTGAAATTATTAAACTAATCTTTGCTGGAGATTGTGTATTCAGAATGCTGTGTACTCCATGAGTAATCCCTGTCTGGGAAACCTGGACCCATTTCTGAATACGGGTTGGTTTCCCAGACTGGGCCTAAAAGCCTAGCCCTGAATAATATTTTCCAAGACCAAGTCCAAGTCTAGGCTTAATCCCTAGGATGAAACAGTGGCTTTGGTAAACACTGTTAAACTGTGTGAGTTATGTAGTCACCTTGGTTTCCACATCTACGTTTCTTCACCAAAAACCAAGTAACAGGCACAATCGCAATGATGAGCAGAAGGACGACAACCACGGCTAGAAAAAACAAAAAGAGACTTTTAACTTCAACAGTGGCACCAGTATCACATGCATCCAGCGTCTGAGAACCTGACTGTACCTGCAGTTACGGCAGCACTGTTCTCGTTTTGTGTCGCAGTCGGCGCTGTGGGTTTGTCGGTGGGAGTGTTGGGCGAAGGCGGGCGTTTCCTGCACTTGGTGTTGGAGGTGGGTGTGCACCTGCGCTCCTCGATTTCGTCTGCTTTACACCTGCCAAGCAACAGTGCAAAAGCAAACAATAGTCAGGCCTTCAAATACAGCAATAGCCACAAAGGCAGAGCAGCCACATTGTCCACACAGACAATGGAGATGTTCCACAGTGGCTCTCTTGGGTTCACTGGGGTGGGGGGTGGAGAGGAGATGGAGAACCTGACTAATGGATCGGAGTCACAGCTGAAAACTAAAGGAGTTAAGATTATGAGGAATTTTTTTTTTAAATCCCAAATTTACACAATCTTCCACTTCGTCTAGAGGACGTTGACCGGTTGGTACCAGTTTTGAACCCAACAAATCTGGAATACAGCCCAAAACATGTACCTCATAAGGGATGGGCGTGGTCATAAATATAGCGATACTACTTATCAGTACGTTTTTTGAAGGAAAAAAAAATCTAATAAACATAATTAACATTTATTTTTATTATTTTTAAACACATTTGCATCATTATATAACAAATTTAAACAGAATTCCAAAGAAAACTGCACAAAAAATATAACAATGTTTTAAACAAATACACAATTAATCAAACAATCGTTTTTGTTCGTTTTCGAATTCTCGGTCCACGAGTTACATTTATTTAAGTTACACGTACGTTTTATACATTGTAAGACATATAAAAGCATACGCACACAATGACATGATGAACGTAATATAATATGGCATAAAAACCTGTCAGACGCTTGTAAAACACTTAAATAAATGTAACTCGTCGTGGACTGAGAATTCGTTCGGAAGAATGAAAACGAACAAAAACGATTGTTTGATTAATTGTGTATTTGTTTCACACATTGCTGTGCAGTTTTATTTGGGATTCCCGTCTGTGTAAGTTTGTTATACAATGATGCAAATGTGTTTTAATAAATGTGTTGTAATAAATGTGTTGTAATAAAAATAAATGAATTTTAGTGATTGTTAACACATTGGATCACACCTAGGTGACCGTAGTGAAATGTGACCGTAGACTCAGAACAGGGAGCAGTGTATTGGGACGGGTCCTTGGTCATTGGCGCCTGGGCAGGGACTTGAACCAGCAACCCTCCGATCACAAGGGCAAGGTCCCAACCGCTAGGCCTCCACTGCCTTACAACACAAGATACGTGGAGGATCTGGGACGTCCGACGTGGACTCGGTTCCCCCTGCAGCAGCGTGGGGCGGCTCACCTGGCGCATTTCTTGCAGACCTCGCAGGGCTCGTCAGGCAGGCAGAAGAACCCAGGCTTACACTCGCACTGGGTGTTGGTGCGGGCGGTGCACTCCCGCGTCATTTTCTGGTCTGTGGGGGAGAGGAGTACAGGGTGAGGGGGGCAGAAAGACAGAACCATATCTAGAAAGAATAAAGAGCAGTGACACGCCAGTTTTCTGCAGCCCACCCCAGTGAATCAGCAACGAGGGCAACACACACCCTGCGACTTTCTCACACACTCAAACACGCGCACAAAGGCCACGAAAAGAGCACAGGAGGTGACCACACCCTGACCGCGAACACTAGCGGATCGGATTCCGCCGGAGGAAACTTAAACTGGGGCCTATTCAGCGTCCCGGCCCCGGCCCCTCGCTCCGGGGTCCATGGGAATCCTACGGCGAGAGGGCCTGTCCGAGCGGGACGGGCGGCGTGTTTACAAGAGCAAACTGTTTACACACAATCCAGAGGGAAAAGATGAGCGGTTCACATACAGGACGCTCTCATAATAAACAGAGAGAGAGAGAGAGACAGAGAGAGAGAGAGACAGACAGACAGACAGAGAGAGAGAGAGAAAGAGAGAGAGAGAACAGATTTACACTGGGGCCATTCAGCTGAAAAGAGAAACACAGAGAGAGATTGGAAGAATCTCTTGGCCTATATTTTTGGGCGTGGGGGTGAGAGGTGTGTGGGGGTGAGAGGTGTGTGGGGTGTGTGTGTGTTGGGGGGGGTGTAAAAACTTTAACCCAAGAATGTATTTGTAATTCAAACATGATTATGATGATGAAACTGATAACTCTGTGAGAGCAGCTCCACAGACGCTTACATCAGCGCCCGGTGCCTTTACTTATACACAGAGAGACAGACAGAACAATAAATAGACAGACAGATAGACAAACCAATAAATAGACAGACAGACGGACTAATAGAGACAAACTAATAGAGGGTGGTGGAACGGTGCTTGGAGGGACGGTGCTGGGGGGACGGTGCTGGGGGGACGGTGCTGGTGGAACGGTGCTGGGAAAAAGGTGCTGGGGGAACGGTGATTGGGGGTACGGTGCTGGGGGGAACGGTGATTGGGGGAACGGTAATTGGGGGACCGGTGATTTGGGAACGGTGCTGGGGGACAGGTTATTGGGGAACGGTAATTGGAGAACGGTGATTGGGGAACGGTGCTGGAGGAACGGTGATGGAGGAAG
>JBBIGC010000024.1:1235026-1246100 GCA_037576955.1 Lepidarchus adonis
ATTCTGACAGATTGTAATACACTACAGGAAGTGTAGGGGGCGATATGGAGCTCTATAATGTTCATATGATCCACACATTCATTCTGACAGACTGTAATACACTACAGGCTGCCCCATTCTATAAGCAGCATTCTATAATGTTCATTTATGTTTTAAAACTCTAAGATAAGCCGTCTTACGTTATTAGCCGTGGTGTTACTGAAGTTACCGACCTGAAGTAGAAACATCTAATTCGACCTCTGGAGACCCTTACAAATCTATGGCAGTCACATTATACCGTAGTTGAGCATAAACAATTACGTTGATCAATATCAAGCCGCAGCGCAAAAAAGGCTGCAGAATTTAAGCTCCAGTTTATTGCTTTCACGAAGTAACATCTGCAATATATGAGACAAATGCATGTCCGACATCAGTGACAGCAAAGCAGCACAGGTCACATTTGATGACGTTTACGAATCTGATTTTGAAGGATTTGAAGAAAGGTAAGCCTAATAAATTTTGCATTATTGAATCATTTCATGCCGGATGATTTCTACTGCATTTTTTAACTCCCGCAGGGCTACTTCTTGGCCCCCTGCTTATACATCATTGCTTCATTTTAATCAAGAAATCATTTGATTTGGTTAAACCCTCTATTGCCTTCTCTGGAAATCCAATAAACCACGTGAAAGATCAGCTTTGACCTGCACACAAGCACCAATTATTCACATTTGGGGTTGGGGTGGGAGATCTTTGGTCCCCACAAAGACTTATGTACGCATGTAAGCCTACAACATATGTTCATGCCACCCTGCTCGCAACAGTAATGTTAAAGTGACATATCTGACAGCTAGTGTCTTGGGTCCACAATGCTGTTGTTTCTGTTTCCAGCACAAATAAATCTTTCATATTGGGGGAAAAAGCATTGCGTAACCCACCCCGAGCTATTCTGTTTGTTTAAAAACAATCCACCTTAAAAATAACTAGAAGTACTACACTGGAAAACCCAAAGATCTAGAGAGATGAGGAAAGAAAGGAGCAAGATACTGAAACAAAGGTGGTAAGATGGGATGGGAGGTAGGGGGTCCCATGGGTAGGACGTGGTGAACATTTATTCTTGCTTCTTTTCCACTCTTGGCTCAGAGTAATCCATAACTGCCAGGCCATGCTTTGCTCATGGCTTTCTTAAAAAAAGAGCTAAAACATGCCCTCCTGGATTGTTTCAATGGAGAATCCTCATAGATTGTCTGTCCAATATTGTACAGACAACATATACTTTTAGAAAAAGGGTTCCTTAGAAGACACAAAAGAGGAACCACTTTTGGTTTCCTACCTCTCTGGGAGCCTCGGATGAACCATGTTTTTGCTTTAACCCTGCACCAATCATGAGGGGCAATTTGACACTAATTCTGTCAATGAGATCTGAAGATTTAACATAATCTAAAGAGTTCTAGGAAGAATCTTTAAATTGGTAAGGAATCTTGTGAAGTTTAATCAGATAAAAAAAAATTAAAAACTCAAATGTTTTAGGGAAGCCCAACTGGTTTTTTAATGTCATGGCTCAAAGAACGCTTTGGTGGAAACAATCAATACAAGCTAAATAACTAGAACCCCCCCAAACCCCCATATTGAGGTTATCCTTTACATTATTAGATGTTCAAGTTTGATCTTTGTAAAACAGAGGATGGTAAGACGTGAAGAGGCTTTATTTCTTTTAAAATTTGTGGAAACCTCAAGCAGCCCAACGAAAAAACGTTCGAAAGAAAACGTGAAAAGTCTTGACATCTATAAGGAGCAATTTGAGACTACTACTTTTAATGAGATCTGAAGAATGAACATCATCTAAAGGGGTTCTAAAAAGAACCTTTAAATTGATGTAGAATATTTACATTATGTGAAGCTTCTTCAGGTTCAAAACTCTCTCTTTCAAATGTTTATGGAAAGCCAAATTGGTTCTGCAATGACATGGCTCAAAGAAACTTTCATGCAAACCAGTTCTACAATAGGCTGGTGCTACAGACAATAAATGACTAGAACAAAATAATAATAAATTAATTAATCAAACTTTAAACATTTCTTGCCAAAGAATGAATGCTCCTTTCCTGGATTCAGATGCCTTCTCTGTCTTCAGTTTTTGCCAAGACCAGACCAGAACATCTAATGATAATATAAAGGATGATCCATGACACCAAGATGATGGACCAAAGTCAAACTCCCAACAATCTTTCCATTTAAACAGCCATGTTGTTTTGCCAAAAGCCATCAGGGAGAATCTGGTGTACAGCACCATCAGAGCTGTAGACATGAGCTCAGCTAAAGGAGAGAGCCCTCCAGCCATTACTCAGTCATCCCACAACTTCGATTATTAATGAGGGGACTGTGCAAAAGCTGCTACTAAAACTACACACTGTAGGATTCTGGGATTCTTAGCAACTGTCTTTTCTAAATGTTGGCCAACTCCAAAAAAATCTTTTCCCAAACTCCATGTTTGTTATGACATAAGAGTACGAAGGTCATTTATTTTAATCCTCATATTGGTTTCTACATTACTGCTGCATTTTGAAAGTTAAGTGTCCACATGTGAAAACACAATGTTATTACTTAGCCAACCAAACAATTAAACAATTAAAAGTTCTTACTTCTCCAAAGTAATATTAATTAAATATAATTTTAAAGTTGTTTTTTTAACTTAATAAGCACAGATTCAGCAGAAATACACTTTAGAGGTTATGTAAATTTGAAGCTTTCAATATGATGATATATTTTTTGTATCTATTTTTTTAGTTTCTTCAGAATTGTCCATGTGCTGGAAAAAAAGTTAGCATTTTCAGTTGTAGATTCCTCAAATTGTCATGAAAAAAATCATTAAAGCAATGTGTTAGGTTGTGCTATACTCTCATACAAAATGAAGGGGAAAATTGCTAAAAATATTTTTAAATTTGGCAATGGCAGCACCCTCAATGGATGAAACTTCTCAGACTTTAGTGTGTTTCCAAAGAATGTGGTAGTAGTAACAATTCATCGATCTGTATCAATGCATCAACCAAAATAGTGCATGATCTGATGTATTGATCTGACACATAAAAACCAATGTGTTCATTCAATAATTCCATAATTTTACTCTAGGCAATGTTTTTTACTGAGAAGTTGCTTTTTCTTATGACTACATTGCTGTATTTGATCTATAATAATAAAATGTTCAGATCATAATCTGGGAGATTTTATGAAAATGTAGCAGATTGTGACTGCCCGTCCAACACCAGTATCAAACTGAATCACAGGGCTGCAAATTTTTTGGTATCGAAAGTAATTTTTGGCTAAAATAATCAATGTAGAATCAAACAGTGAGGACACTTATGATTTAAACCCATAGTGTAAAAACTATTAAATGTATTTTGTAAAGTTTGAACATATAAGTCACACTTTATTGGCTTGTGAAGGGTAGATTTTCACATTGGCATTATCCGCTAGGTGGCATTACTCAACAAAGGAGTCATAGCTCATGCAGCCATTATAACATACAATGCAATAATAATAATAAAAATAAAGTGCCCAGATAGCATTTTTCAAGCCAGGTTGCATTATGAAACCAAGCTAACTGCTTTGATTGCTCAAGGCGCAAACATTATTGGATGAAGGACTGCGTTAACACACCACCTTCAAAAGTCGATTTCACTCTGCTGTCAAACTACCATTCACTGTAATACAATGCTTACAAAGCAGGGCCCAACTGCTTGATTCCGGGAGGATGCAGGGCTGCGTATGGTGTGTTGATGCCAAGACCCTGCATAATTCATATATACACATGAGTTTTGTGAATCGGGGGGCAAGCTAAGTGCATAAATATGCAGCCGGCAACAGCACTGTTTATCTACCCCAACCAGATGCATCGGCAGCTATTCGTGTGTTTTGTGCCACCCGGCTCATGAATACAACACGCTAAATTAACTCATATAAACAGACAGAGAGAGACTGAGCAAAGGGAGAGAGAGTGGAAAAAGAAAAGGAGATGCAGAAAGAGGGAAAGAGGAAATAAATTGCTTATCCATAATTCACACCTCCGCTTCGACGTCTTCCAGGTAAACCATTCACAGCGAGGTATAATTGAAATGTGTCAGGGGAAGGGGGAGGGATTTGGGGTGGTGGGTTCTTCACTGTTTCAGCATTGCCCAACTCCTCAAAATTTGTCTCATTTCGAAACTGGTCTTCTGAGCATCTTATTATGGTTCTTGAGGAGAACATCATTCATAAAACATTAAAAATGGCTTTTATTGCGTTCATTATTAAAGCACATCCTTGTCTCGCTGCGGGAAGGACCGAACCGGAGCAGCAACACAGGATGAAGCAGAGAATCCGAAGAGATAAAGATGGCGAGGGAGAAAAAGAGATTGGTGAGCATCCCTCTGGGACTCGCAAGGGATATAGGAGTCCATCACCATCACCTTCCATCTGAGCTCAGGGAAGAAAATAGCCTTCTACATCCTATTCTTCCACCCATCTATCAAGCCATCCAGACATCCACTCTTCCCAGATGGCTAATCCGACACACTAGCCTTCACATCAAGACTTGCTTTCTATTTGTTGCCACTTAAAACATAATCATTTCATAAAGCTTGCGTAGCTTCGGCGTCCCTGACCATCTTTCGGCAGACTGTACGAACCCAAGGTAATTCTCTGCGGCAGTTGTTTCCAACCTGGGTCAGCACATTTTTCTGTGCCCAACACACCTTGTCTAGCTAATCAGCAATTTAAGACATCTTTCCTTGGCTAAAATGGGCTAAGGCGGAGCCAAACCAATTAACCCATATGACCCACGCAAGATTCACAGTCCCTGTTGCTTCCTGTTGGAAGCCTTACTTACCACCAGGAACAGAAAAAGTCTTGGCTGGGTTCTACCATAGCTGTACCCAGATGAAGAGAGGAATTAAGAGTTATTTACAACAGGGTTGTGCAAAGGCAATCCTGGAAGGCCGGTGTCCAGGTGTTTGTTAGTTCCCCTCCTCAAACACACTTATTACATCTGGCAGTTACTGTACCAGGAGTGTTTGATCAAGGAATTCACCAAACAGTGTTGGACGATCCAGGACCACAGCTGGACATCCCTGCTTTGCAAGAAGTTTCTTTTCTGCTCCTTATATTGGACTCTTTTTAGACAGAATGATGCTTGGTTTCCAGCTACAAGCCACTTTAAAATCTCCACCGTTTGCACCTATGCACTTACGTAGACCATAAGCTTTCACTCAATGTTTCTGACCACTGTTGACTAGACCCTATTTGGTTGGTGGACCACTCTCAGCACAACAGGTGAGTGCATCAGGCATGACAGTAATCTTGCAGTCCAACCAAGGTGGACACTATTGTGTGCATTGGTGATGGAAAGCCAGTAGGTGAGCAGGTGTTACCGCATGTATGTTGGTGTGTTTCAAGCCTGCTGGATGTGCCCTACTTTATCTAAACGATAGGGCAGCAAAAATAGTTCTGATTATTCCTGGCACACTTTCAGCTGGACCGCAGGGGCCCTGAGTGAAGGTCACACTCACCGCACTGTCTCCATCCCCCAGCCATTCCTCTTGCTCCCCCCATCCTCCCTACCTATCTCTCCCTACGCCTTGATCACTCTTATATCTCTTTCCACCAAGCAACCCTGTCGCTTTGTTCTTACACACACACATACCTTGCCTGGTCACTAACTATGATCTAGCTCTCCATTATCTCCTGAGGTCAGTGCACACGCTGCTCACGCATGCAATTATCCCTGACCTTCATAGGCAAACAGGGGTCGGCGCAGCCCAGACCTTTCCGCCGTGGGTAAACACACCGGCACACACACTCAGCAGGACCAGCACTGAGTTAGCGGCATGAGTAAGATCTCCTGTCAGACCAGAGCGATACATCCAGGACAAGCTAATGGACCCATTTCGCACACATGGCATTGTGGGTAATGATGCCGAGTCCCCTACTGGCAAAAAGGAATGGCTTGGCCAAATGTTCATTTACACATTTTTCCACTTAGCCCAGTAGTCGGTCAGACAAGACATATCTATGTATCTGTATCTGTGGTTTGAGACAGCGTAGGACTTGAGCTTTGAACTTTCAATTGTGATTAGAGGGTCATATGCCCAGGCACCACTGAGGAACCCTCATATCACATCGTTCTGCAGTGACTCCCCCTAGAACAGGGGTGGGCAACTCCGGTCCTGGAGGGCCGTTGTCCAGCGCAGATTGGTGAGCTCCCGGCTCAAGCACACCTGGTTCAACTCACCTGTTAATTGCCAGGTTTAGTGAGTGTGTTTGAGGTGGGGGAACTGCCAAATTGTGCAGGACACCGGCCCTCTAGGATCGGAATTACCCATCTCTGCCCTAGAACTACTGTAACCAAAGCAAAGAGGCGAAGTGAACAATTTGAGTTCGTAATGTCAATGATATCATCACCGTAGTAAACAATGACAGCAACACACGATTGTGCAATGCTGACATTATGAAATTGAATTGTTTTGCTGAACTTTGCTGAAAAGAAAGTGTGATTGGATTTCTGAGTTTTGCCTCGTCTTGGATATTGACTGTTTGCCATGTGTTGACCTTTTGCTGGACTTTGTTTTTTGGATACCTATGCTGTTCTTGTTTGCCCTCTTGACCCTTGCATGGGTTACTGGCCTCTGTGTTGCTTTGTCTCCATCCCAATATGATGATCTACAATTCGTTTTTCTGAAGATTGGTTTTCGATACACAATTTTAATTTGGAAGAAAAGGAAACAACTGAAATTCAGAAAATTCCCATTATCCCAAACTGGTGAAGCAAAATTCCACCAAATTCACACAAAACCACTGTCATGATCTCAAGCTACAGTACTTGGTATAGGTAAACAGTTTGGTTGCCCCAGGCTTTCTTGACTGGGATATAATGAAGTATTCTATAAGACTTGCTAACCCAGTCTGAAGAAAAGTGAACAGAAATCTTCCTATTGGACCAGAGAGACTCAAAAACCGCCAGCATGTAACAGCATCATAGAAACCTCATTTAAGGCACTTTTCAAAAGACATGTGCGTGGACTAGTCGGCATTACAATACATTTGGAATCTCAAGGTCTCTAATAAGACCCAAGAGGTGCTTCAAGACAATTTGAATAAATTCAAGGCTTGGTTGGAAAACAGGGAGTTCATTATCTTCTCCCTTCTTAGAATGTTATTTTTTTGCATATCCTATAAGTAATCTAATGAAGCTCTCACTGCTTAAGCCCATGGGCACCTGAAGTGGTTCTGTTTATAACGGAAGTCAATGTGCTCGTTTTTATAAGATATATAAAGTGATCGAGATTCAACAGGGGAGCCAAATGTTACAAGCAGCCATTTTAAACAACAGGGTCTGTTTTCACAAACTGCCTCAGGGGTAAATCTGGAGAAATCTACAATCTGTTTTTTTTTGTAGCAGTGGCCATCCTATATAAAAATGATTGTGATTCAAAATCGGCCTTTTTAAGGGTTTTAGTTCACAGTAAGTCATACTATGTCCTAAATCACATCCACAAGTCGAACGTTCTTAACATTTTCATTTATTCATTTTTCTTTTATCCAAAGCGACTTCCAGGTTCAGGAACAATCACATTAGTTCAGACATGACAACATGTTGAGATGTGAGAGCTACAAGGAGTTCAACACAATCTTCTTAGTCATAGAAAACTGTATAGGTGCTATAACATTACTATGTAAAAGAGAAACACATTTCTACACTATCATTAAGAGCTTATGAGTAATTCTAAACAGGTAGTAGGTGCTACAGCATGAACAACATGGTCTATTCATATGTACGAGTGCTTAAAAGAGTCCAGGACATTCTTCTTTGTCATAAGTGTTTCAGCGTCGGCCGATGTTAAGTTCTTTAAATGCTTCTTTGCTTATGATAAGGAACGAAACAAATGCAAACCATTTTACATTTATTCCATATGTTGTCAGATCTTAGCATTTAAAATTTGTCAATAGTCGAAGCTCTTGTAGATTTTGTAGCAGTAATTTTTATACAGCGAGACGTAATGTGTCCTAAACCACACCCACAGGTCTGCTCCACCAGGGTGAAATAGCCTTTAGTTGTTATGCTGCCCCCTGCTGGAACCATGAAGATCACATCCTATCCAACCACATCCTTAGTTTTTAAAAGAACCTAAACACTGCCTCGTTTTTCCACTGCCTTCAATTAAACAAAGACGCTACATTTTGTCTTTTTTAAATTTTCACTTTTATCTGTATTGTCAAAATGTATATTTTATTACTTATCATTTGTTTTTATTTGAAAATGTATTTTTTATTACATTGAATGACCGCTGTGCTGTATAAATCTATCTGCTTGACCTTGCAATATGCTTATGATGCTAAAGTACAGGGAGCCATACGAGGTAAGGAGGCCCCAATGATGGGTGATCCGCTCATGGGAGACTATTGACTATTGAAGTGTTTTTTTGTACATTTAGGAAAACACTGCTTTAGGGAGTGTGGCTTTTAGCTCAGTGCTTGGGAAGTGCACTGGGGAGTTTAAGTGACTGGTAGTCAGCGTTACACACTTCTTATGCACGCGCTGAGAAAATGAACAGGGGCGGTTCACGTCTTTCTTCTCTAAAGGCCTGTTCTTTCCCTCGTAGTGTCGATCACATCTGAGCCTCTGAGCTAACTAGACAGGCAGCCATCTATCCATCCACACACACACACACACACACACACACACATGGTGCTGAGATGTAATTACCCTTTCGAGTCTGTATCGGTTTCTGCTCCACAGACAGGCGTGACGTTGCTCTGCTAGGAGCTTCTGATGTCGCTGACTTCAGAGACAAGTCATAGCACTCTCTTTCATATCTGCACACACACACACACACACACACACACACACACACACACACACATCCACACGTCCCCGTTTTGCTGCGAGGAGCATTTTGATGTGCTCGACTTCTGAGCTGACACTTCAATTTCAGAAGGTCTTTAAAGGAGACCGCTAGACTCCAGCTAATAAATTCCCCCATTAGAACGAAGAGAGAGAGAGAATTTCACCAGCACACATACTCTGTCCCTCGCTCCATCTCCATCTCCCGAACCCTCATATACATCTACCGACCGCCTCCGCTGAAATTGGCCTCATCGAGGCTCCGGCATTGAGAATTTCCATTGGGCCCTGATAGCAAAATGAATGAATAAATAAATAAATAAAAAGATTTCCATGCTAACGAACGGCAGCTATCTCCACCTCTTCGCCCTTCAGAACCTCTATGCAAAAGGCAACCTCTTCCCGCACGCCTCATTACCGAGGGAGGGTGTATCTTTCAATACTGCATAAGCTATCCGACACGGTGCTTGGCCCCGCTAATTACCACCTTAAAACACGAGTTAATGACGAAGGGAAAAGAAAATCAGCATTTGACCGAAAGGTTGAAGTGGTTACACATTCCAACACAGAGAAACTTCCTGGAACTTTTTTTCGTGATTTTCAGGTCACAACTTTGTCTTAGGAATATTTGTGACTTAGCTTGCTAATATTAACAGCTTTTTGCTACAGTTAGTGGTCCTGCACGTCGACTCCATACAGAACAGCTCCATAGTTGATGTCTTGGATGTTGGTGGGTTTCCCCACATGAAAAACTCACTTAAGGTTTTCTCACAATGTTTAGTTTATTCTTCTTTAACCATTCTTTTGTGAAATAACATCTGTGCTTTGGATCGTTGTCTTGCTGCATGACGCTCTTGAGATTAATTTTTCTTTAGAATTCTAAAATTCGTCATACCATTGATTGAAAACGAATATATATATATATATATATATATATATATATATATATACATATACAGTGGGCACGGAAAGTATTCAGACCCCCTTACATGTTTCACTCTGTTATGTTGCAGCCATTTGCTAAAATCATTAATCATTACAGCATTATTGTACACACAGTCCCCATATTGACAGAAAAACACAGAATTATTGACATTTTTACAGATTCATTAAAAAAGAAAAGCTGAAATATCACATGGTCCTATGTATTCAGATTCCTTTGCTGTGACACTCATATATTTAACTCAGGCACTGTCCATTTCTTCTGATCATCCTTGAGACGGTTCTACACCTTCATTTGAGTTCAGCTGTGTTTGATTAGACTGATTGGACTTGATTAGGAAAGACACACACCTGCCTATATAAGACCTTACAGCTCACAGTGCATGTCAGAGCAAATGAGAATCATGAGGTCAAAGGAACTGCCTGAAGAGCTCAGAGACAGAATTGTGGCACAGATCTGGCCATGGTTACAAAAAAATTCTGCTGCACTTAAGGTTCTTAAAAGTACAATGGCTCCATAATCCATAAATCGAAGATGTTTGGGACGACCAGAACCCTTCCTAGAGCTGCCGTCCAGCCAAACTGAGCCATCAGGGGAGAAGAGCCTTGGTGAGAGAGGTAAAGAAGAACCCAAGATCACTGTGGCTGAGCTACAGACATGCAGTCGGGAGATGGGAGAAAGTTGTAGTACAGTATGTCAACCATCACTGCAGCCATCCACCAGTCGGGACTTTTGCTAAAAAACACCTGAAGGACTCCAAGATGTCACTGCCTTACCACCCGCTACATGTATCCCTCCACCATGAGAGCATTTCAAATAAAATGTAGGACAAAATCATCTCCGAACAATGTCACCGGTGTCTGGAAACATCTTCATAACCATTTCATGGAAGAACTCTTTGTGAGGGAGCTTTTAGAGGAACCAGACATCTACCAACAACAATTCTGGCTCAAACTATGTTTATTTAGAAAATTTTCACATGGTCAACTGTACACAGGCTGTACACAACTGTACATAGAAATATTGAGGAAGTTAAAAGCATGTGTAGTATGTCTCAGTGTTTAGCTTAGAAACCGATTGGGAATTTTTGTCTATTATTTGTAAATGTAGCAAGTGAACCTACTAAACTGGCAGCTCAGTGTGGTGACTATTACTGCAAAGCTAGAGTCAGAACTGACAACCCTTGATGTTATTAATGCTGGGGGTCAAGTCAAGTCAAGTCAATTTTATTTATAAAGCGCTTTTTACAACTGACATTGTCACAAAGCAACTTCACAGAG
>JBBIGC010000024.1:1248988-1262482 GCA_037576955.1 Lepidarchus adonis
TAATGTTTATCAGTACATTGCAGAAAATAATGAACTTTATCACAATATGCTAATTTTTTGAGAAGGACCTGTAGATGGTTCCAGGAGCCAACGGAGACATTCACAAATGCTTGCATCTCAAAATCTCTTAACTTTGCACAATTGTTTGAAGTGAACCAATGTAATCACTATCTACCTCCATTCACTGCTTTTGTTAACGTAACAGGCAACAGAATCAACGGTCTCAAATGGTGATGGCACCATGTGTGGGGTATGGTGCAACCAATGGGGCCAACAATTGTCTGAAGGTCCCAGGAAAGATCTTATGCCGCAGGGTCATTGCCCTATGCAATCCCCCAGCAGTTATATTAATTTCTGGCACATAACCTATAATCGAAAGAAGAAATACAACATTCAGTTTCGTTTGTGTACTGGAAGCAGGGTTGTGAGCCATTTTGACGCCCTGAGCATCTCAAACGCATCTACATATGCAGTAGTTAGTACCTATCAATAGTGATCCCACTGGCACCCAAGACTCATTGGTGTAGGTCAGCATGAAGGGGACTTACTCAGCACTAGACAGGTGGTGGTAATATAGATATAGATGTCCCGAACAACCACAGATCCAGAGAACCAACTGGGCAACTGCCAGACAAAGGTCATTTTTGCAACACTCTCATAATCAGAAGTACAAGCCAACTATGTAAGATCCATAGTCTGCTGTAAACAACCCCAGCAGGCCCATACTGCGGAGAAGCAAAGCTAACAAGTGCTTGCTGTGGGAGAGCTGAGGGCGGCTCTTTGGGTGGTTATTAAGCTGCAGTTTATGACCTTCACTGCACTTTACTCAGAAAATAAATCACAAATTGCACAGGGGGCTCTTTTGTCATGCCTCTCTCTCTCTCTCTCTCTCTCTCTGTCTCTCTTTCTCTCTCCAAAGGACAGAAAAAAGTGCCAACAGCTTAATTTTATTGTGGAGAAAGCAAAGCTAGCAATTTACAAGTCACAGAGGAACTGGAATTGGAAGTGTTACCCCTGTTTATTGCACTAATCAAGGCAAGAATTGCATTTGGGTTTAAGTTTCATAAAGTAATGAAAAATGTCTTAATGTATTTGAGGAGTGGTGATACAAAAATATTTTTGTATCCTGGCAGAGGGTGAGATGACATTAACCATCGGTTCAATTAAATTCTCTCTCTCAGCCTCAACTCGCCTCAGCTTTCTTCTCTCTTGGGAACCCCAAACCATTCTTGGATGTATTTGGCATCCTTTCGGTTAAAGCTCATGGCGAAGTACTCTCGGTGATTGCTGCATGTCTATGGAATGTAAATGACAATATCGCCAATCATTATTATATCAAGGAGTGACTGCTACATATATATAGAATCTCACAAAAGTGAGTACATGGGACAAATTTGAACATTTGTGTAAATATTGACAATTTGGACATTTTCACTTATGGATATACTCACTTTTGCTGCCATAAATGGCTGTGTGTTAAGTTATTTTGAGGGTAAAGCAAATTTCTGCCATTTTACAAGATGTACACTGACTACTTTACATTGTATCAAAGTGTCATATTGTCAGTGTTGTCCCATGAAAAGAAATAATAAAATATTTACAAAAATGTAAGGGTACTTGGTCTAATTTTAGAAACTTCACAGGTCACAGAATTAATATGTGTCTTCAAACGCTTCTTGATTATAGCAAAAAACTCAGTAGTTCTAATGTTAATAATAATAAGCTTAATTTATACATTGGGATGCAGCTCAATGTGTCAACATTATGTTGCTGGGCAGCTCACTCCATCAGTGAGCCAGAAGAAACGAGAAGAGCCTGTAATTGTCCATAATTCTATTTGGGGTTGAAATTTCTAAATGTTTTCTTGCCCAGTGATCTGAGCAATCGGGAGGATGTATAGGCCCAGATCAGTCTTCCAGGTAGTTGGGACTCTCCAAGCAATGTTCACCCGGTGAGCTGAGTAATGTGATTTATAGGCCTGGATCAGAGTTCACAAGTTGCTGGGAGCTTGATGACCCTGTTGGTGAGCATCAAGGACTTATCATTTGCAGTGGCCTGGTTGTGTTCAAAGGTAGACCAGCCAACAGCGAGCTAGTCCAGACGGGGAAGTACCAGTGCCTGAATGTACCAGGATTCTTTGTCATGTAGGGTTTGAGTACTGGATGCAAGCAACAGACAATTCCATGGATCAGGCGTTCTTCTTCTGTCCATCATGAATGCTTACTGGAAAGTGTCTACTTGTTATTACGATGGCAATGTATCACAACGAAATTTGAGCTTCAACCCATCCAGTGTACTGATGAGCAGTGTATCTGAGTGGTTCCTTGCTCAAGGGTACCTCAGTGGCGCCTCGTGTGAGGGCAAGGTCCTAACCACTAGATCACCACAACCCACATGAAAGGGTTGAGGACTTCTTGGAAAGGTTTATGAGGTCTACTTGCTGCTACTAATGTCCCGATATTGTGCAGGAATCTTGTTAGGGATGGTGGCCATGGTGCCTGAGAGCCCATTCAGGAAGTTACCATTTGTTTGAACTTGACCTATGAGCAACAATATTAGAGTAAATTTTTAGAATCAGTCCATGTTTTACCATTTTTTATTTCCCCTTTCCAATGCCTGACTTTCAGGCAAAAATACAATAAATGCACAGAAGTCATTGCAGAGCTTACTCTGCACTCTATTTAAGACAGATATTGCCTTTTGCTGACTGAGGCACCAGCGGTCTCAGTAGTCAGGGAGGCTGGATTTTGGTATTTCACAGGAAATATTGTAATATAGCAAAGCCTCTCAATAGCTCTTTGCCTCTGGTGCTTGACTGGGTCCCATTTCTCTGAGCTGTAGAGCCCTTTTGGTGAATGGTTGCCTAAATGACTGTGCTTGTCCTGTTCAAAAAGGTGATTGAAACCCTGAGGTCTTCCTCTAAGTCAACATCAACATGTGGACAAGAGGCCATCATGAGGTCAAAAGAGGTTTCAGATCATTAACCAAATTTTAATGTTAGACAATGATAACCAGTAAATACATATTATGCTGCAGTCTAAAGAAATGAGAAGTCCTTGACATCTATCAGTCTGGAAAATATTTTTAATCTAGACTTCCATCTGAGCTTGAGTGGAAACCCTTGATGAAGAGTTCTATATTTGCCTGACTAGTACACTTTCCTCTGACCTTTGGTGATAAGGTTAAATTTATAGTTTGACTGGTACCCCTTGTTTTGGTTGATGCTGAGTGTCAATGTTCTTCAAGGAGAGGCCACAAGTAAGACACATTCCCAAAGCACAAGTTAAAGTTTGTAGAAGTTGGGATCTCCTATATGAAGGAGCCCCAAAGAAGTCAATTTGTATTGAGCACCTGATGGTTATCAGTAGTTTTTATACTTGTCAGACCTAATTTAGGGTTTGTCACCCATCAAACTAGTTTCACCCAGCTATTAGTGTCAGGGGGTTAGGTGCCAGGAAGTCTGTATTCTACTGGAAATTGTGGAGTGTAAGCTAAGTGTGATGATAGGGATATCTTTGATTGTGACATATGGTCACCAGCTAGGACAGGAAATAAGATTTTAGGTATAATCAAGAATGCAGAGTGCTCTACCTGTGGAGATACGATTAACAGTTTTCCAGCAATGAGATGTGAGATGTCAAGGGTCTTGAATATTTAGAGTGTGAGACTTCAGGCCTAGGCCATGGTCTACAGTCATCTATGGGCTTGAGTAGTACTCTTGTTCTGGTCTACACTTATCTATAGGCTTGACTACTATCTCTTGTTTTGGTCTATACTTATCTATGGACTTGACTGGTATCCCTTGTTCTGGTCTACATGTATCCATAGGCTTGAATGGTATCCCATGTTTTTGTCTATACTTACGTATGGGCTTGACTGGTATCCCTTGTTCTGGTCTACATGTATCCAAAGGCTTGACTGGTATCCCTTGTTCTGGTCTATACTTGCGTATGGGCTTGACTGGTATCCCTGTTCTGGTCTACACTTATTTATGGACTTTACTGGTATCCCTGGCTCTGATCTAAACTTATTTATGGACTTGACTGGTATCCCTTGCTCTGATCTACACTTATTTATGGACTTGACTAATATCCCTTGTTCTGGTCTATACTTATCTATGAACTTGAATGGTATCCCTTGTTCTGGTCTACATTTATTTATGGACTTTACTGGTATTCCTTGTTCTGGTCTACGCTTATTTATGAACTTTACTGGTATCTCATGTTCTGGTCTACACTTGTCCATGACTTGACTGGTATCTCTTGTTCTGGTCTATAGTTATCTATGGGCTTGACTGGTATCCCTTGTTGTTGTCTACACTTATCCATGGGCTTTACTACTAAACACTTCTGTCTGAGCTTGAAAGATATCCTTGCTTTGATCTACAGTTTTATCGGTGCATGACTTGTTCTCCTTGCTCTGATATACAGCTGTCAGTGGCTTCTTAACATATAAAAGGTAACAGTGCAGCACAGATGGAAATGAGCTCAGCTCCAGTGCTTTTAACCAGATGGAAGTGCCTACTGATTTATTGCGTAAAGATCGAAAGGCTCGATTCATGAAGTACCTGAGAATACAAGAGCTGGACCAGGTCTGTTCTTTCACTAAGAACACCCTAAAATGTGTGTGAGTATAGAAGCTTCATGGGAAAAACGTTTCATACTGTTCTATAAGAAGGAATTCATATTAAACACCTGAAGTCACCATGAAGGGCATAGTCAAATAGTTTAGCACATTACTGAACACCGCGCTGCAGTTAAAGATGTATTTGTTTTTCAGGCTGTGCTTTAACATGGAAGGTCAAGAGAAGTGTAAAGCAGGATTACAACTTCCATAAATGTGAACACACCCACACTGGCTGTTGT
This sequence comes from Lepidarchus adonis, assembly GCA_037576955.1. Taxonomy (NCBI): domain Eukaryota; kingdom Metazoa; phylum Chordata; class Actinopteri; order Characiformes; family Lepidarchidae; genus Lepidarchus; species Lepidarchus adonis. Next base: position 1,253,854 of record JBBIGC010000024.1, read on the forward strand.
AAGGTTTTCCGGCTTATTGGTGAAGTAATTTAGTTCTGTGTCATTAAAGATCACTGTCAAAGCTAAATTTACAACTTTACAGACAAATCAAGCATTTGGGTAAATAGGTAAACTTTTTGGGTTGTCCAATGGGTTGTCAAGCCACAGTTGGGTTGAATATTTTGTTGAGTTGGGTTGGGACAAAGTTTGTTGCAAGGTTTTAATAGTTTTGCAGTTTTCATTAGTTTTTATTTTAATTAAGTTTTGACCTCAGATTATCAATTCTATTTTAGTTTTAATTAGATTTTATCATTTGTTTGCTAGTTTTTATTTTTTGAAAATGCTTAGTTTCAGTTTAGTTTTTATTAGTTTCATTTATAGTTTTTATTTTTGTAAAGTGCTGCATAAAACCTTGTGTGCACACCCTGTACCTGAAAATGACCACCACTTCAATACAACTAGCCTTCATCACGGCCTGCAGTGCCAATATGGGCGGCAACTCTTCTATCCAAGCACCATCTTTAATTTCCTCTCTCATGTACATGCACACGCACACACACACACACACACACATATAGAAAATGACAAGTTCCATTTTTCCCCTCTGCACAAAACAGCCCCGCTGTGGCATCGGCTCTCCCATAATCCTCGGCGGGCGTGCTCCTTTCATGTGTTGCCATCAAAGGCGAGCCATGGGAGGGGAGCATTTATTTAAATCTCGTGCAGTGCCGCTTCTGACGTCTCTATAAGAGGTGCTGATACAAGAATAATAACTCATTTCAAAGTCGTACAGCAATTACGGGAGATTTATTTTGCTTTTCCTCCGGCGTGTTGTTTTTGAATGATTTGCTTTGTTTGCTGCCGATCCCCGCAGCCACTCATATCGTCGTATTCCCTCCGCTGTTTGCAGGCGCTATTAATCAAGTGTGAATAATTGATAAACAGTGTTGGGAAAACAATGACACTTCCTCTTTAGAGCAAAACTAATGATCCTTAAAGCAGGGGGTTCTATTTACATACATAGAGAGAGTGAGCGAGAGAGAGAGAGATTCACCGGTGAAGTGAGCAGACAAAAGGGCAACAAAGTACAAGTTAAACTTGAAGATAAAACTAGACGACTAAGAGAAGAAACAGGTACTCAAAGGTTTTAGAAAACGAATGTGTGAATAGAAAAAAAGAAAGAGAAATACTCCTGAAAGCTTTCCTGTGTCTTGGTGTGAAAAAGGAAAATTAGCTTTCTTGGGCCCTTGTATCTAAATGTTGGTAGCGTTCGGCACTCACATATTGAGGTACATTTGACTTGAGAGCTTTACAATCGTCTGTCCAATGGCATCCATATCTATTCCATATCTAGCTCATGTGGGTGAATTCCCTGCTTAAACACACCTGAATTATCTCACCTGTTCACTGCCACTTTTATCGAGTGTTTGAGGAGCCCTCCAGGACTAGTTTTGGGCACCCGCACTTTAGATCATGTGTATGCATGTCTTAATAGGTTTTGTCTATTGGTGACCACAAAGTGAATTGCCCGAAAGTTATGATGTGGCTGTAAAGAACGAAATGTTTTCCTGTTTGTGTAGGCAGTTAAGGAGGAAATGATTGAAAAAAATGAAAGACACCTAGTGTGTAGACAATGGCAAGAAGGTGGTCGAGTTGGGAAGGAACATGGTCATCTTAAAGAGTTTCAAAATATTTTCTCCTGGAATTCTCAGAAACTTTGAAACATTAGTTTTTAGCTCTACCTTCGAGAGTCGTGACTTAGCAACAAGAGCTTTCCCGTGGAAACTGGCAGAACAATCTGGCACATCACAATCAACCTTGAGCCTTCCGTGTAGAATGGTATTATCTGCACATTGCCCAGATGTATGAGATATCCCTACACGTTCAGAGAACAAGCCAAATGCAGCAAAGACTGCAATCCCAAAAAATTGGAAAATGATCATTGCGGCCAACTTTGTCCAGGACAGCAGGCAGTCTTCTAGGCCAGTTCAGGTGTTTGTTGGCTAATTTGCAGCCAGTGCTGGAAGTGTTGGGGTTCTCTACCTAGTGGGTGGAACTGTAGACGAAACTGTAGACACACAATGTTTTAGACAATATCCCTTTGCATAGACACCCACTAATTCAATGCTGTCAAATGACTCAGACATCTGTTTTCTGTTAATATAGCACCCCCATCCCACATAATTTGTCTTTGCTTTTTGGGTCACGATTGATTCTGGGCTGCTGTCGGGTGGAGCTAGTCATGTTGGGACACGGTTCTGTCAAGCGACGGCTGCACTGGGACAGAACACTGCGTTTTTAGAAATCGAGGTGTCATGGAAGGCCCATTGAGGAATACTGAAGACAAAGGGAGCAGAGAAAGAGAAACCTTCAACTGAAACCATCATAAACATATCAGCTCCACACCAGATTTGGGGTTATTCCTAGACCCTCCATCATGCAAGGACCTGTTCTGACATCTTTATGTTTTACTATTTGTATTCTTCCTTTATTCTTCTTCTAAGAAAATTAGGAGAAGGAGACGAGAAAAACAGTGAAAAGGGAGAGGGAGTGACACAGTGAGAGAGAGAGAGAGAGAGAGAGAGAGAGAGAGAGAGAGAGAGAGAGAGAGAGAGAGAGAGAGAGAGGAATGCAGGGACTGGAGATTGTGGCTGTATACTCTCCTGGCTGAGCAGACAGAAGCAGGCCTGAGCGGGTGGACAGTGATATTTTTATGGATGGTTTTATTTTTAGGACAGTGGAAGGATGGAGGACAGGAAGACGGGATTTACTCAATGGAGAGGAAGAGGAAGGACAAAATATTAATCAATAATTGAGCAGCTGTGATTCCCCCCGAGTCGTGCTGTCAGGAACAGAGACGTCAACTAAGATACAGAGAAAACCCCAGAGCGCACACACACACACACACACACACACACACACACACACACACACACACACACACACACACACCCAGAGGCAAGCATGGGACTCCACATCATGTCTGCCCACACATACCTATGCAGGTACTAGTTTTTGATTGACTGGCTGATTGATTGACGGATGGAATAAATGGTGGGTGGGTACTTGGACGGTTGGATGAATGAGTGAGTGGGTGGGTGGATGGATTTATTTTAGGTAAGTGGGTGGGTGGCTGAATGAATGAATAAATGAATGAATGAATGAATGAATGAATGAATGAATGAATGAATTGGTGGGTGGATGAATGGTTTGGTGGGTGGGTACATTGATGGTTGGATGGATGAATGGGTGGGTGGTTTGGTGGGTGGATGGGTGGATGGGTGGATGGGTGGTTTGGTGGATGGGTGGTTTGGTGGGTGGGTGGTTTAGTGGGTGGATGGGTGCTTTGGTGGATGGGTGCTTTGGTGGATGGGTAGTTTGGTGGATGGGTAGTTTGGTGGATGGGTAGTTTGGTGGTTTGGTGGGAGGGTGGGTGGGTACATGGATGGTTGGATGGATTATTGGGTGTGAACTTGTTTGGTGGGTGGATAGTTAGGTGGGTGCATGGATTGGTTTGTTGGTGAGTGGGTTTATGAATTGATTTGTGGGTGGATTAATGGATGAATGGATGGATAGATTGGTAGGTGTGTACATGCATTGTTTGCTGGATTATTGGGTGTGGATTTGATTAGTGGCTGGGTGGGTGGGTGCTTGAATTGGTGTGTTGGTGGATGGGTTTATTAATGGATTGATTGATGGGTGGGTGGATAAGTGGATGGATTGATTGGTAGGTGGGTACATGAACGGTTGGATGAATTATTGGGTGTAGACTTGATGGGTGTGTGGATGATTGGATGGATGGATGGATGGGTATGTGGCTGGTTGGATTGGTGTGTTGGTGGGTGGATTTATGAATCAATTGATTGATGAGTGGGTGGATGGGTGAGTGGATGGATGGATGGGTATGTGGCTGGTTGGACTGGTGTATTGGTGGGTGGGTTTCTGAATCTATTGATTGATGGGTGGGTGGATGGGTGAATGGATGGATGGATGGATGGATGGGTATGTGGGTGGTTGGACTGGTGTATTGGTGGGTGGGCCAGAATTCCTAGCCCACCAGGACCTTCAGCTGGGGAGTACTGACCTGTTTGAATCCAAAATAAACACTAAAATCAACCCGGAGCTTGCTTTTAGTGAACTTTTTGTTTCTAAGGCATTGACCAGACCCGGGTGGGCTGGTTTGGTTTTGTGAAAGAGTTTAAGGAGAACTACTAAACTTTGCTGGACCCCAACCATCCAGGACTGGAATTGGAGAACCATTGAGTAGGCAATCGCTGTCCCCAGACTTGCACAACCACCGGGACCTGATTTAGGCGCCTCAAACAATTAGCTGTCCAAATCAATACACATCAGAGACTTCAGGCGCCATGTCTCTCCAAGCCCAGATAACAGAAAACCCTTTCAACTCCTCTGAACTCAAATATCAATTAAAGCTGGCTAACACACCACCCAGCCTCGCGCTGTTAAAACACACGGAGCGAAACGTGCTATTAAAAGACCTGCCTTCTCCCTAGGGGCTAAACTCTCACCTCTACTTGTGATTGATATGCACTCTTCAGCACCTTCACACATGCTCGTCTAAAAGGTGTGTGGCATTCCCACAGGCACCTCGACGAAATTAGCTCAAAAAATGATATAAAAGTCAATGCCCTGCTGCCTGTTCCAGGTGAAGTTGCAAACTGAGGAAAAGATAATGAAGTTCTAACGATCCCGAGGAGCCAAGTATTGATTCTGTTTTACACCAAAGATGAATGAGCGTAATGACGAAGGGGTAAAAAAAAACATTTATCTTCATAAGCAATCACATAGTGCCAAAGAAAAAAGTTAAGTCACTTCATTGTGTATGATGGTCATAAGTGAATAGATTCATATTTGAAGCAGCGTGCAAGCAATGCAATCCTAAATTATCACGTTACAATGGTTTCTAATTATAAATAAATATAGATTTTTCAATTTTTAAAGACAACGGAATTTGATAGTAACCTTCAAAAAAGCCCAGCGTAATTTCCACAGGTACCAGAGGCCAATGACGAGGCCGATATATATCGCATTAATATTAACACGGTTACTATTAACAACAGAGCTGCTGTTGAGTTGTTCACAGCTTTTTATGCTTGGAGCTCTGAGCTGAAGTTGAGCGTCCAACAGCCCTGCAGCAGAGCTTCAGCAATGAGCCAGTGATGACCTCTAGCATCTGCCCTTTTGTTGTAAAAAATTTAGAAAAAAGAAAGCTGTTACTGTTTCTGCATAATGGCTCTAATTGCACACATGGACGTTTATATCTAGTTAATGAATTTGAGTGAACTAGGAGTTTTGTAGCAGCACTTCATTGACATCAGTATGATGTTTTAATTGTGTTTGTTTCCCTCTGTTGGACTTTGACCTTTAGCCAATAATTTATAGTATTCAATTATAGTATAGTTTAATTACAGTCATAGTACAGTATTGTATAATGTGTGTATAGAAAACAGTACTAAGTAATATACTATAGTACGATGGAGGGTAGTGTAGCATAGTACAATATAATACAGCACTGTACAGTATAAAATAATAGTATAGTGTGAGTATAGAACAGCATAGTACAAAATAGTACAGTATAGAGCAGTTTATTCCAGTACAATTCAGTACAGTGCAGTATGATACAGTATAGTTTAAAATAGTATAGCACAGTGCAGTATGAGTATAGAGCATTACAGTAAAGTATAGAATGCAATAGTACATACTAAATTGTAATATTATAGACCGTTATAGTAAAGAATAGTACACAATTATATAGAGTAGTACAGAAGAGTGTTGTACAGAGGACTGTAGTATGATAAACTGTAGAAGAGCATAGCATGGTATAATGTAGAATAGTATAGTACATTATGGTATAGTATATGAGTAAAGACTATTATAGTACAGTATAGTACATTACATTTTTCTACAGAACAGTAACATATAGCACAGAATTGTACAGTATAGTGCAGTTTAGTACAGTACAACTGTAAGTAACTGTAATTGTAATTGTAGTAACAGTATGGTACAGTACAGAATAGTATAGAAAAGTATAGTACAGTGTAGTATGAGTATAGAACAGAGTATATAGATTAGTATACTTCTTTACAGTACAGACTGTATTGTACAGTATTGTACAGAGTAGAAAAGAACGGTAGTATGGTACTATAGTGTAGAATAGTATAGTGCATTGTAGTATACTATGAGTATAGACATTATAGTGCAGAATAGTTCTGAGCAGTTTGGTAAAATTAGTACAGAACAGTATAGTATAGTGTAGAATAGTGTTGTACAGTAGTACAGTGTAGAATAGTATAGTAGATTATAGTATAGATCACTATGAGTATAGACTTTATAATACAGAATAGTACCATTCAGTATAGTACAGTATAGGAAAGGCTAGTACAGAGAGATTATAGCACAGTTTATAGCACAGTATAGTATTGCACAGTATAGTAAAGTTTGGTACAGAATGGAATAGTATAGTAAAGTGTAGAATAGCGTAGTACAGTAGAATAGTGTAGAATAGTATAGTAGATTATAGTATAGTTCACTATGAGTATAGACGTTATAATACAGAATAGTAATAATATAATAATAATAATGCATTTAATTTTTAAAGCACTTTACATTAAAAATCTCAATGTAGTAGTACCATGTAGTATAGTACAGTATAGGAAAGGTTAGTACAGAACAGTATAGTATAAGTATGAGTATAGACATTATCGTACAGCACAGTACAGTAAGGTTTGGTACAGAACGGTATAGTATAGTAAAGTGTCGAATAGCATAGTACTGTAGTATAGTGTAGTATGAGTATAGACATTGTACTGTAAAGTATAGTATCATGCAATATAGTACAGTATAGAAAGATTTAGTACAGGACAGTATAGTATGAGTATAGACATTATAGTACAGCACAGTATAGTAAGGTTTGGTACAGAACGGTATAGTATAGTAAAGTGTCGAATAGCGTAGTACTGTAGCATAGTGTAGTATGAGTATAGACATTGTACAGTATAGTATCATGCAGTATAGTACAGTATAGAAAAGTTTAGTACAGAACAGTATAGTATGAGTATAGACATTGTACAGTATAGTATCATGCAGTATAGTACAGTATAGAAAAGTTTAGTACAGAACAGTATAGTGTAGTATCTCATTGTTTCATTGTGGTTTCCAGAATGAAATCACCACCACAGACTATATCCTGATTATCAGCACTGCAGTCAATCTGATCAATAACCCAATAAAACAATCGGCACTGATCTGCTTCGCCTACTGAGCGCTCACCCGTCCCCACAACCCCAGCTTAGCCACGAATCTGACCACAGCCGTTCACAGCTGGCTTCAAACTCCTGCAGATCTGGCAACTGGACGGCCCCACTGAAACGGTATATGAACAGGGCTCGTCCCAAGAGATGCGAGTATTTCTGAGACGCAGAAGGTAAAAGACACACGTCCCGTCTCGTCTCTGAGCCCCGAGCTTCTTTCCTCTCAGCCGCCTGCTACGTCTGCTGAGTCACACAGGCCTCTGTGATGTGTACTTACTCACCGGAGAGAGAGAGAGAGAGAGAGAGAGAGAGAGAGAGGAGCATGGACTGGAAGAAGAAATGGATGATAAACGGAGGTGTTAAACCTGAATAATAAGGAAGAAAATAGGAAAACAAAAGAGAAAATACAATACAGGATGAGGCAAGAAAAGAAAAAAAGAGAAGAGAGGTGGAAAAGAGGAGTGAAGAAGAGAAGAGGAAAGAGGAGGTGTAGAAGAAAAAGAAAGAAAAGAGGGGAGAAGAGAGAAGACAAATTAGATGAGAAACTAGAAGAAAAGGAGAAGAAAAGAAAAAGAAAGAGAAAAAAGAAGAGAAAGAGAAGAAAAGATAAGAGAGAACAGAAGAAAGAGAAGAAGGGTGGATCAGTAGAAAGTAATTGGCTGATATAGACGCCGTTGTTCAAGCTGCTCTGAAAGAGGGAGATACAAGGATTAGGTTGCCAGATCATTCAAAAGTCCTCCTCACCTTAATGTGTTTCAGCCCAAATCTCCTACAGCTCATGATCCACTCGGATGATGGATTGTTGAGTCGATCGGATTTAGTTCCTCAAACAGGCAATCAGACCTCCAGCCTGCCGGACTTAATCCACAGACAAACTACATCCTCCTGGATCTGGCAACCCTCACTGGAAAACTTCTCAAACTGCGTCATCACCAACAATCCTCATTATCCTTCATCATCTTCATCCTCACCATCACAACAACCTCCTTATCCTTCAACATCTTCATCCTCACCATCAAAACATCCTCATTATCCTTCATCTTCATCCTCACCATCACAGCATCCTCATTATCCTTCAACATCTTCATCCTTACCATCACAGCATCCTCATTATCCTTCAACATCTTCATCCTCACCATCACAACAACCTCCTTATCCTTCAACATCTTCATCCTCACCATCACAACAACCTCATTATCCTTCAACATCTTCATCCTCACCATCACAACAACCTCCTAATCCTTCAACATCTTCATCCTCACCCGCACAGCATCCTCATTATCCTTCAACATCTTCATCCTCACCATCACAGCATCCTCATTATCCTTCAACATCTTCATCCTCACCATCACAACAACCTCCTTATCCTTCAACATCTT
>JBBIGC010000024.1:1295625-1314558 GCA_037576955.1 Lepidarchus adonis
CACTGTCGCTTTGGCTCATTGGGGCTCGGACCCGGATTCTATAAACTCTGTAAAGCTGCTTTGTGACAATGTCAGTTATAAAAAGCGCTGTATAAATAAAACTGACTTGACTTGACTTGATCACCGCATTCTTGAAAAGAAATGCACTGAGAAAGTAAATCGTTTAATTTTACTCTTTAGTGTAACTTTTGTCACTCAGCAATGTGAAAAAATCAGTCTTTTACATGAACCAGGTTCTTGTTGAGCTTGTTTCACTAATACAACCAGGAAAAAAGAGTGGGAGTGCATAGTTAATGTTATGTCGTTATGTCTCTCTCTCTCTCTCTCTCTCTCTCTCTCTCCCGTCTTTCCCTCTCCCTGTGCGTTCTTGCTGCGTTGGGCCCAGGCTGTCTGGTGGTGGAGCGCACTGAGCCGGAACAGATGGGCTATTTAATGTAAACTGTTGAAAAACAAACAAATTAGTGTCAGCTGCTCAGCCCACGGTCTTCCTGAGCCGATCAGAGCTTCAGAGCCCCATCTCTCTCTCTCTCTCTCTCTCTCTCTCTCCTGCTCTCTAATGTAGCCATACTCTCCCAAATGGCACTTAGTCTGGCTGTCTCCTGCTGTCTGCTGCATTTTCTACTTTTAGACCGTCTTCTGCTTTTCTTTCAGTCCTCAGGTGTCTTCTTTTTATGCCAAGTCTGGGATATTAGCCTCAACCAATAATAAGTGTTGCTTCCTAATCACCTGGCACAGGTAAACACTGAAGGCAGGGGCTTTGACAGAACTGCTTTAATGCTTTAAATGTGCTGTGTCTATTTTAAATTTCTGGTTTTAAGTAAACTCTTAACAAAAAACTCAATAAATCAGTAACTAGTGTAACTACATGCAAAACTGCAACATGTTCCTGGTTCATTACAGAAATTGATTATTTCATCCTTATTGTGTTGAGCACTGTAATGTAATTAATACAGGAAGTCGATGAGCCGTGCAATACTCTTTCAGTACTCTTTACAAAAAAAAGTACTTGAAATAAGCGGACACCATGGTTTTTGCATAGGACTGCAAAGTAATGTAACAATATTTATTGTAATGAATTACACCACATTATGTCACTGTGTACCGGTATCTTTCTGAGCATGATGTGGATGTCTGCTGATGAACTGCAGGTTATATTACCAATAGAGCAGAATTAGCTCTGTTTTTTGGGGGGCAAGTGCAATGTGTAAAACCTCATATAAAATTAATTTGTTCTGTGATTCTTTTAAAAATATGACACTGCTGCTTCTTTGTTTTCTGTTCCAACTTGTCAGATGCCAAAAAAATAATAGTCATGTATCATAACCATTTCTTGAAGTGCCCAGATGTAATATTTCTGTCTTGTTGCCCACCACGAATTGTGTACGGATGAAAAAGAACAGTTATTTAAGCTGTGAACAAGTTAATTCAATGATTATTGGATTATTATACTACGCTTAGTAACATTAAAATCTGAGTTCTGGTATGTTGTAGTAAAAACAGGAGTAGCCATGCAAAATAAAACTGCAGTAAATATTAATTTCTGCATTCATCTCTCACATACAGCCCCAACCCCCACCACTCTCAGCGCGTCCCAGTAGATCCAGTCTGTTTCCTAACAGTGTGTATGAAAGCACCTGCACTGTGCGCCGCTCTCGAGCTGTCACGGCTCTATCAGTGCATCAGTGACTCTGAGACGTGGGAGAGTGAGCGCAGGCTTCAATCACAGTGCAGCTCTGTGCCTACTGCAGTAAACACACACACACACACACACACACACACACACACACACAAACACGCACACACACACAAACACGCACACACACACACAAAGACACAAAAACTTCCCGATTCATTAGAACCAGTCAATTCCCCCCTGACGTTTTAGTCAAAACATTCCTCTCAGCCACTGTAATGTGAAGTTTATATATATAAAAATATAAATGTACAGTTATTATGACACATACTAGGTGCCGTGTGTGTGTGTGTGTTTGTTATTCCACTTTTTAGATATAAAGGCTGATGTGTGAGCAGTGTGTAGGCGATGGCGATCATTATATCCATGAGTCTGATGAAAACACCATCCGTGTGTGTGTGTGTGTGTGTGTGTGTGTATGCTCTGTTCTGTTCCAGAATTCGAGTTCTGACCACCGCGTTCGTCTGGATCTGGGGCTGTGGGATAAGTTCAGTGAGCTGGCCACCAAGTGCATTATCAAAATTGTGGAGTTTGCCAAACGAGTGCCTGGCTTCACCGCACTGACTATCGCTGACCAGATCACTCTGCTGAAAGCTGCCTGTCTGGACATACTGGTGGGTGTATATTTTCTGAAGTACTGAAATCATGACTGTTGGTAGAGCGTTTATTCTCCTTTGCTATAAAAAAGTCCTCTATTCTACAAAGATGTATGAACATTTCTGCTGAATATGACTACAATCAGAAACAAGAACATACTGGTACTGATGATGGGTTAGATTTGGGCCACAAACACAAGAGTTTACACAGAACTCAGTCCCCGTGCTCCAGAGACTTATGCCTCTCTAGCCATTGCTGAGTATGGAGAGCACATGGTGTCAGCTGCACGTACTTTAAATTAGCTGCAGTTACTAATTAGCAGAGCTGTCGGGACCTATTGTGCATGTATTGGGGGGATTTTTTGCTTCTATTATTTTGTATAGACAGTATTTAACAACTCAACATTATCTGAAGCAAATGTATGCTGTCTTATGTATGTTGATGCTGATGCTGATGGGGGGGGGGGGGGGGGGGTTGGTCTTAATTAGCCTTCTAGCTCCAGTATGTTTACAAATCTAATTTGATATTTTGCAAAATATAATAGAAACATTTTAAAATGATCGTTATTCAGCTAAATGTGCAAATAAATTGCTTTTGATATTTTGGCTGATCAACTTGACTGTGTTTAGTAAATGTAATTTGTATTTTAAATCAAATTGATTTGTGTCTAGTGCACAGTTAAGGCAAGAGTTGAAGAAAAGAAAATATCGCCCAGCCCTACTATTGTGAAAAATTGGTAGCTCCTGTCAGTTAAAGAAAAAATTAACAAATCATGTTCAAATTCTTGTTTTTTTGCATTTGACAAATTCCCTCACGTTTCCAGCAATAGGGTTTGTGAATGTTTCACAGGTTCAGGAGAATACTGTATCTGTAGAGTAATATTTCTAGGCTGATAGACAGATGTGTATGATTTATATATCCCTTGACATTGTGATGCTAATAAGCTCAGTTACAAGACTGGCTCTGTTTTAGCCAGAACTGAGGTTTTTTTTGTATCTTTTCGAATCTGATTCGTTTATGCTCCTGTTTGTTTTCTGGCTTGGATGTAAATGTGGGCCAGTGTGAGTGTGAAGCCCTCCAGCTGTTTGTGTGTGTGTGTGCACAGAGTGCTGAGCTCAGGCTGCCGTGGTAATGAGCGAGAAACAGAACTCAGTGATAAGGTGATGGAGAGAGCAACTGAGTGTGGGCCTCAGAGAGTGAGAAAGAGAGAGGGAGAGAGAGATCACCATTGATTTGATTAGCGCTTTCCCTGAGGGAGAAGAGATGAAGGGGGAGGGGACTGAGGGAGCTTTCAGCACCAATTCATGCGCCTTGACCTCTTCCAGGTTCTTCCTTTCGTTCCTTCCTGTTTTTTTGGCGAACGTTCATCAGATAACGAATGCGCTGAGCGTTAATGTTGGCAGGTGTGGGAAATACGAGTGTGTTATCATCATCAGTATGAAGGACATCAGTCTTTTCTCAGTGAATTGTGTGTGTTGTCAGTATTTATAGATCAGTGAATAACAGAAAGATATATTTGAGACGATTATAGGGCGGTTTTAAACAACACAGCTTTGTAGATACTACATATACAAGCAACAGATTGGATGGCAGATTATTATGCAGTTACTTTATGTTTCAAATTGTCACTTCTACTTTTTGGTTACTTTATAATTTATACAAAATATCAGAATCATTTATTGATTTATTGAGAAAAATGTTTTTTAATAAAAAAATATATGTATTTTTATGTTTTGTAACTATTTATGAGTTTATTTTGTCCATTTCATCTTAAAAACGAAGCTCCCCTTTAACTGGAGGCCTCAGCTGCTTTATGTCTCATTCAGACCGACTATTACAGTCCAGAGATATCTGACCCCATTTAACAAGGGCAGTCATCTCAAACACACATTTAACACAAAGCTTCATTGTTAACCTCAGGCCATAGGCTGTCGTTCATATAATCCTGTGTAGTAGTTTCCTTTATCTACAGTGACAATAACTGCCACTCTCATGTCTTTCTCTTTATTGAGCTTTCTTGTGAGCACATGTATGAGTTGGGATTTTTTCAGCAAAATGAAAGAACACATTGTGGTCAGTCAATGCAGTACTTTGTAGAATGAGTTGCTATGTGGTGACAGTATAGCAAAAATGTTATTGGTATGAAATCAATCTTAAATGAAATTGATGTTTCTTGTGTGAGGATTGGTTCTTTAGTTTTGCCCTGGAGCTGTGTTGCTAATGTACAGTACTGTGCAAAGGTCCAAGCGCCATCTGAAAAAGTGAAGCCAAAAATAAAAAAAAATGTTTTTAATCTAACCATTTCCATACCTCAGTCTAAGGAAAAACAGTATTTACAGTTGCCAACCAAAACCTATTCTGTCAAATCAATCCTTACCAGAATTTAATCAGGAGCTGCTGATGGCATTGAACAAATCTGTGTTCCTCTAATGGTATTCTTCTACCCTTCATAACAAATCCGATTACTTTTTGGTGGATTCTAATGTTATACGGTGTTGTTACTGAGAAAAGCAAACTCTCTAAGCACATTGAATGACTTCTGTGTATGAACATGTGCTATATAAATAAACTTGCAGTTTTTACATTACTGCTTGTAATGGCAGCTTATAACTCATAATGGATAATGGCATTATCCATGTTATCTTCAATATTCAAAGTCTCAGAATAATGGAAGTCAGTATTTATTGACGGTGGGGGGTGATGGTGATCAGTTTTGTAAAGAGTGGGTGGGGGGGGTTTGGGTTAAGTTGGCCTGGGAGGGTAATCGTATTTGCCTATGCTGGGGTGTCCCTCCATTAGATTTGCTGATGTTGGCTATTTACAATGAACGTGGGGCGTTGTTGGGACAAAATGACCCTCAGCAAAAAATGCTGGGGACTCATCCTCAGCATAAATGATGCCTAGGATGATGTCTCTGATGATATTTACAATTTTTTTTTAACTTTTGTCCTTTATTTATCGATAAGTGTCTGAAAGCACAGAAGCAATCTGTTTCTTCTCATTTTAGCTGCTATTGCTTATTAGCTGCATTAACTGCATTAACTCCAGTGTAAAACCAAAGAAGCAAACATGTCTTAGCTGATCGACTTCATCTGGGGAGCTGGAACTGTATAAATTTCATTTTTCCCTGAACACTATTAAAGGAGAGGTCCTGAGTGCTGTTGATGAAATGCTGCAGTGAGTTTATTTTCAGTTCAGCTCTGTTTTCTTGGTATTTCTAGTACAGAGAGAGATGCTGCAGCTCCTTAACAGAGCAATTGGCGGCAGATGTCTTTAGGCAAACAGGATGTTCTTTATCAGTGAATTAGTGTTGGGATGGTGGTGGTTAGAAATTTACTGTAATAATAAACACAAATGCTGACATAAGATGAAGACTAGCTGAGACTCATCATTCTAGTTTTTTTCTATATACACTTTTCTCACTTTATCAGTTCTCATCACATGCAGGCATTAGGATTTCAGATTCGGTTTTGCAGCCCACTTTCAAAGAACAGTATGTGTTCCTATATTCTCTATAACATCTTTATATTCAGTAGTATTTTCTTTAAATTATTATATTTAAAAAATTACTATACAAAATGCCCAAACTTTCTTCTCTCTCTCTCTCTCTGTCTCTCTGTCTCTGTCTCTCTCTCTCTCTCTCTCTCTCTCTCTCTCTCTCAGTGAGAGACAGGCCTGTGTCGGGCGTGCGAGCTGGTGCCATGTCTGAACACCATGCGCTGGCCTGGGCATTGGCGCAGCATTGGCAGAACGTCGAGCCGCCTTTGTTACTCAGGGAATGGGGCGTCCTGGCAGACGGGCTTCTCTCTCTCACTTTATCTCGCTCGCTCACTCTCTCTCTCTTTATCTCCCTCCCTCTCTCGCTCTCTGTTCACACGCCTGTGAAAAGACGACTGGACGCCGGCCACCAGCTATCAGAGGAGCGGAGCCGCAGACAGCTGCAGCTGGGGGTGGGGGGTTGAGCAGGGGGTGGGGGTGGAGCAGGGGGCGCGGGCGGCGTTTCAGCACAGCCTCCTTTCTGTGCCCTCTGCTCTGAAGACAACGGCACTGGGGTGCCCCCTTCCCCTCCACCCCACCAGCCTGCCAGGGCGAGGGGCCAGCGAGCGCCCACACAACAGCACAACAGCGCGGGACGTGTGTGAGTTAAGTCCCCTTTACCATGTCTGTATACACACACACACTCACACACACACACACACACACACACACACACACACACACTGTTTTTGATATATAAAAAACATTGTGTGCTTCTCCTCAATGGCCACTTTATTGGAAACACCAACTTGTGCGTCTGCTCAATGGACAATTTATTGGAAACACCAACTTGTGCTTCTGCTCAATGGACAATTTATTGGAAACACCCACCTTGCTGTCTCCCTCACTGGCCACTTTATTGGAAACACATGCCTTCTACTAAATGCACAATTTATTGGAAACACATCTTGCACCTCTCCTCAGTGGCCACTAAATTGGAAACATTTACTTTGTGCTCGCCCTCGCTGGCCACTTTATCGGAAAACGCAAACAGACCCCCACCCTGGTCAGTGTGCCCTCCTGGCATCGCCGGGGATCAGATTCGGGATCTGGGAAGGGGAACTAGCCGACCCTGATAAGGGGATCATGGGTGAAATCTCCAGCAATGCCCAGAGTCCAGGAGAGCATGTCTAGGGGTGTTTTCAATAAACTGTCCATTTAGTTCAGGTACACTGTGAGGGTTTCTAATAAAGTGGCCAGTGAGGGAAAGTGCAAGATGGTGTTTCTAATAAACTGTCTGTTTAGTAGAAGTACATAGTAGGTGTTTCTAATAAAATGGCCACTGAGGGGGTGCACATGATGGTGTTTCTGATAAATTGTCTGTTTTGTAGAAGTAGAAGGTAGGTGTTTCTAATAAAGTGGCCCCTGAGGGGAAGCACAAGATGTTGTTTCTAATAAACTGTCTGTTTTGTAGAAGTAGAAGGTAGGTGTTTCTAATAAACTGTCTGTTTTGTAGAAGTACAAGATAGGTGTTTCTAATAAACTGTCTGTTTTGTAGAAGTACAAGATAGGTGTTTCTAATAAAGTGGCCCCTGAGGGGAAGCACAAGATGGTGTTTCTAATAAACTGTCCGTTTTGTAGAACTAGAAGGTAGGTGTTTCTAATAAACTGTCTGTTTTGTAAAAGTAGAAGATAGGTGTTTCTAATCTAGTGGCCATTTTGTAGAAGTAGAAGGTGTGTTTCTAATAAAGTGGCCATTTTGTAGAAGTAGAAGGTAGGTGTTTCTAATAAACTGTCCGTTTTGTAGAAGTAGAAGGTAGGTGTTTCTAATAAACTGTCCGTTTTGTAGAAGTAGAAGATAGGTGTTTCTAATAAAGTGGCCATTTTGTAGAAGTAGAAGGTAGGCGTTTCTAATAAACTGTTCGTTTTGTAGAAGTAGAAGGTAGGCATTTCTAATAAACTGTCCGTTTTGTAGAAGTAGAAGGTAGGTGTTTTTAATAAAGTGGCCATTTTGTAGAAGTAGAAGGTAGGTGTTTCTAATAAACTGTCTGTTTTGTAGAAGTAGAAGGTAGGTGTTTCTAATAAAGTGGCCATTTTGTAGAAGTAGAAGGTGTGTTTCTAATAAAGTGGCCATAAAGTGATGTGATACTGTGTGATTGACGTCTCTTTTCTCCAACTCTGCTTGTAATTAATTGACATGTTGTACAGCAGAGTTCTGGGCTTTTCCTGTTCGGAGCTCTGGGGGGAGAGCGGCGTGTTGTGAACGTGGGCCTTTGTTGGAGGCGTGGAGATGAGGAGGAGAGATTAGATATGTGCGAGAGGAGACTCTTCATGAGCAGTACCGAGGGAGCGTAGCAACATGCTAGTTACAGCATGTAATTAAAACCCCACACTACCCGACAAAAGTATCACATGACAACTGATGCGCCGCACACATGCTCAAGAAGGTGATAAGGGATTAGTGGCCCATCGAGAGTTCGCTCATTTATATCATTAACATTTATTTATATAGTTGTCATGGGGGAGGGGGGTGTTCTTATTATATTAAGAGCTACAAATCCCACAGCTAAACAACAAAACAGTAGACAACTAGCACAAGCTAGGATAACACTCGCCCTTCAAAAGGAATCTGACCGAATTTTGTCATAATCGCATTATTATAATGACTCTAATATTCCAGTTCACAGATTAGTAGCTATAACTAGCAAAACGCTTGAAAAATATAATGAAACGTATATCCACAATGAAGACCTAATAAAATGGAATTAGAACCAAAGTAATATCTGAAATAAAATGAATATCTAAAATATAAAGAAATAAATAATAAGAAGAATAACATAAGAGGTTTAATGAAATGAATCCCCAGAATTATATTATTTTAATGAATTAAGATCAAGTATAAAGTTAAAATAAAATTAACATTCAGATTTGGAGAGGAGTATTAATTAAATCAATAACATAACTATCTAGAATGAAATTATTAATAAAGAAATAATTAGTATTAATAATAATTCATAATTATTATTTATATATAAAATAAGGTTTTTCCAAATTATATATCCAGAGTAATTTTATAGCGAAATTAAAAAGCAGTATAAGGCTGTTGTAAAAGTAGTTATCAAGAGTAATTTTATAGTTAAATTAATATCTGGTAATAGGTTTCCAAAATATCTTAAATTATTATCCAGAATAATTTGATAGTATTGTTATAAACAGAATAAGGTTTTAGTCTAATAAATTGTACTCTGTTTTGAGTTAAATAAGAAGAAAACAAAAAATGAAATGCATATCTAGACTGAAACTAAATAAAATTAATTCAGCTTGTAAAATAAGTATAGAACATGTCACCAGAAGTAAATATAGTTCTAAAGGTTCTATTGACGTGAAATTCTTACTAGGTGTCGGTAACAACCCATCCAATCCACACATGCAAAGAAATCAAACTATAGATTTCCATACATTAAGTTATGTGTAATAAAATAGAATGATACAGGGAAGAAATAATTGAAGTTTCCTTGACTGTGTGTTTATAATCATTGTCTTTCTGAAACGTCCAACCTTGTTTCATCTTCATCATCCTGGTAGATGGCAGCAGAATTTTGCCAAGAAATTCAATTACAGTCTTATGGAAAAGTTTGGACACCCCTTGAAAATAACATACTGTATTTTGGTTATTTTTTTAATTGAAGAAAATGCACATTTTCAGCAAACATTGATGCAAAATTACTTTTTATGTCATAAATTGAGCAAATATTAAATACTTGTGGCTTTTCAAATCTGGTGAAAATTTAATGTCAAAAGCACATTTCGAAAGATATTTACTTAGCAGATTGGTGAGGTTTTCAACACTTATTTTTCCAACTGTGTCTAGAAGGCTACATGTTTTAAAAGTAGTGAAACAGTTTCATAACTTATAAATAGATACAGTTTTTTATCCATCAGTAACTCAGTGTTGGTGCTTTGCAGAGGTGAAGGGCTAGCTGTAGTCATTGTGTAAAGAAGGTCAGACATGATAAATGTCTTTTAGAAATTCATTGGCAGGAGAGAGAGAGAGTAACACAGAAAAAGAAAAAAATGAATGCTGTGATGGACTTGTCATGTGGACCGAGGCAGGTTTTCAGTATTTTAGACCGTTTTGAGGCTAATTGGTCTTTTGCCCAGAACAGTATTGCAGTGTAATGCTTATGCAACAAGCTTAATACATTGAAGTGAATCCATTAGCTTATCTTGCATTGTGTCACTATATGCAGTTTGTTTCCCAGAGAGCAAAATTCAAAAATATGATTGAATTTAGGTATTTCGGTGTATATCTAGGAGTCCCTAAAACAGTGGTAATCATCCCTTAGACAAAGGTGATCAAACCAGGAGACTGGTCAATGTTGTTTTTATAATATCTTTTGGGTTTACTCTATATGAACCCCATTTACAAAAGAAATTTGCTTTTTAACAATGCAATAAAAACAAAAGTATGTACATTTTCTTGTACCATTGTCTGTCAATATCAGACAGCTGGAAGTGACTGCTAATGTTTAGGCCCACCAACTTAATTTTGAATTTGATGTCTGGTCAAAAGGAGAATCAACATCCACCATGGACTGTTGAGCATGGGTAGTCTTGCATCAAGCAAGAATTGTTGAAAATAAAATCTGCTTGCAAAGCTGTCCCAACTTTTAGTGAACTTTTAGAAATCTTTCTTACATCTTTAACAAACTCCTGACCACTACCTTCAAGGAACTTAGAGGAGAACATCAATTCTGTCAGTCTTGGGCCCAGTTGGGCCTAAGCATCGAGCTGGACTTCCCAACAGTTTGCAGATTTTGAAAGTTTGAGATCCAACTCATGGAAATGGCTGTGTTTGGCACTCCAGCGGTCTTAGGCTCATTTGCAGCAACTCCATAACGTCCTATTTTGTTGGTCTGTCCTTTTCACAGTGGTGGTTAATTGAACCAGATGTCTGAAGCTTCCACAGATAGTTACTTCATGATGTTCTTCTGGATACCTTGACTGGTATGTTGGAGACTTTGCTTTATTACAGTATTGTAATTGATCACGGGATGGAGAGGTACATATTGGGTGTTGTGAGGCAAAACAGTCCCTGAAGACTTATTAGCCACTGTTTTACCAACATCAGCATCAAAAGTGGCTGAAGTTTTACCACCGCTGCAAAAACATTGGTTCGGTTTTGTTTCCACAAACCCACTCTGGGAAACCTAAGTTTACATCTCCTGAACATGCCGGAATTTGAAAAATGCCTCTTTAATTGTGAGAACATACATGCAGACTCGCTGGCTTTATTAAAAAGTGGATTTATGAGAGTCTGCTCTCCCAGCCATCCACCCAGTACCATGATGAAAACGTTGCCTAAAATAAATCCCTGATATATGGCTCAATGTCCAGTTAATGCCCACACACACATACCCCCGCCTTGGTCCAGCCACCTGCTGCTATGAAGCTCCACTCTGCTATCAATCAGATACTCTTTTAAAATGTTCGAATCAGCAATCTGGACAATCAAAACCAATCCATCCCTCCAAAATGCTCCTTTTGTGTTTAGTTTTTAGGTTTGGGTTTCTGCTGAAAAAGTCTTAAATTTGAAAATCTGAATTTGAGCCCTTAAAATGTCTTAAAAACCATATGTACTTTTAAATGTCTTAAAGAGTTACATTTAGGTCTTAAATGTCAACATGTACATTTTTAATGCTAGTTTTTGTTCTCTGTATCACAGAATTCTCTGATGGGACAGTGAAAATTGGTTGTAGTTCTTTCTTTCAGCTGTAGAAGTGTAGCTGTAATTAGACTAAAACCGAGACTGATCACTGATTTGCTCTGAATTTGTCTTTATAGATGAGGATGGTTGGTTTGTGAAGTAATGTGATGTTTCATAAGGTTTTCTAAGGTCTAGTTATTTCACTGTACATTGGTCCGTATGGGAGCTTGAGAATTATGCGTTGAGTGTTAAAACCAGTCGAATCTAGAGGAAGCTACTGCAAGTTGGGCAAGAAGAAATCAGAAACACAAAATCACAGCTAAAATTCTCCAGAAAACACACACAGTCCCTTACACAGTACTGTACTGTTTTCCCAGGACTCAGTCCAAATGCCACAGTCTCCTCACTCTTCTCGAAAACAGATGTGAGGAGATAAATGTGAATATTGTATTCTCTCATTAATACTAGGAATCAGATTTTCTTTTATCCTTTCTGGACAGGAAAATTTCATTCATAATTGGCTTAAAAAGTCTAAAATGAAGAAACTTGTGCTTCCACATCCTCTATTCATGGAGCACAACATGATTGAAAGTTATCCAGCTGCATAAATTTTATCTTTAGCAAGTGTGGTCATAGTCCGCTAGCAGACACTGCTAAATCAGGTGAATTAGGTACTGGAGGCATCGTGTAGCTAGTGTGATCTCTGCTTTTTACCCCTGAAGTAGTGGGCAGCTATCAAAAGCAACCAAAGAGCAGTTTGTTGGGATGATACCTTGCTCAAGGGTGCCTCAGTAGGTCAGCCTACATAGGTCAGGACTTAAATATGTGTCCCTCTGGTTACAAGGGCAAGTTCCTAACCTCCAGACCACCACTGCCTAAGAAACAAGTTTTTTTTCACGAAAGCCACAAGTCTCTTTAGTTTGTATTTTTGGATCTTCTGTTACACAAGTGTAATCTGCTGAGCTTTTTCTCCGAAGCGTTTGTCCTTGATTATTAGGTTCTTAAGCAGGAAAGTAGGCGTGAGGGTTGATGGCAAGAACATTTATTGAGTTAAACACGAGTCTGCACATCAAACAGCACATCAAACATCAAATACAAACCAGACATTTGTACGTCTGACACATTCTGAAGAGACACAAGAGCTTAAACACATGGGGAAATATAGAAATATAAATAGAAAGACTTGAAAGGGGCCCAAACAAACAGGAACATGTGCCAAGGCTGAAACATGGGAAACATGACACTGATGTTTTAAGGATACATTTGATATCCTTACATTTTTTTTTAGCTTTTATCTTAACATACATAGTGTAAGTATGATTTATTGTAAAACAAAAACAGTTTTTGTGTTTTCTTTGTCAAAAGTGGAACAACAATAATAATAATAATTAACTTTCTTTCTTGTCTGTAGGCTATTTGAGGGTCGGCGTCTTCATTAGCGAAATAGAATATCACAAAACCTAGATGAGAGTTACAACATCATACAACATTAATCCTTTAATGTGCCCAGTCAGATGTGACCTTTTACATCAGGGGTGTCCAGCACACTGTGGTAGTTCTGTTCCTCCAGCACACACACTAAACTAACTAAAATGAACAGATACATTGAACCAGATGTGCTTGAAACTGTGCTGGACCCCTACTCGGCAGGGCTGCACCTGAGCACCCATGCTTTACATCTTTTGTCGTGTTACATATGCAAGTGTGATCCAGGAATAAAATGCAATAATGTGTCACTTTCTGCTTTCGTCCAGGAGCGAATGGCAAACTCAAACACATCCTAAGAAGTAGAGCGTGCCGATGCACCTGCCGACCGGCATATGGTATACAGTTTGTCATAAGGTAAGTTAAGCCTCACACGCCTTTCATATAGGGCTGGCGCGGCGACTCCTCGCATATGTTAGCGCCTGCTCTCCGGCTAAAAGCTCTGAAGGCGCATCACACATTGAATGTAAACACCTGAACCGAAAATGCGGAGTGATTATGTGAAATCTGACAGGGAGTTTGATAACAACTTTGTTACGAAGACTTCCCGAGGTCTCGTTTCTTTTTTTCTTTTCTTCAGATTTGCCTGCCAAGTTCTCCCTTTTTGTGTCAGTCCCTGAGACCTTGAAGATGAGGCGATTGTGTAAACGATGTTTTGATGAAATGCTGTGCAGATGTAGGTTTTTTTTCCCCTCTTCCTCCTCCTGCCGTAATTGCCAGTTTTGTCAGGTAATCATCAAATGCGAAGAGAGAGAGAGAGAGAGAAAAACAGACGTAAAACCAAGGCCCAACTTTGGAAACTTGGAGATGTTTCCTCTAGTCCTACTTTATTATAGGGAAAAAAATGGGGGGCATGAGGAATTTGGGTCAACGACGGTCCAAATAGGCCAAGTGCAGACGGGGGGAGGGTATTTTTGGGCCAGATTAAAAATACAGGGGTCCTATCTGCGATTTTAGGGCCTTTACTTGCAGCTGTGCCCTGTGTGAGAGTGTACCTCTCCAAACCTCGACTGAGAGAGAGAGAAAGAGAGAGAGAGAGAGTGCAGAGATTGCTGTGTCATAATTCATGACTTTAAAAAGCATTCATATTTTAGACTCCTGGTGTTTACAGCAGCCCTTTCCATAGTAAAAGATTAATCAGAAGTGACATTCATCTTTCATAGGACAAACAGTAACATCAGCACTGTGCTCCACCATACGGCTGGCCTTTCATTCTCTCGCCCAAGTTTGTATTTCATTCATTTTTTTTCCCCCTCCCTGTGTAGTCCTGTCCAAGTCTTCCTAGTAGTTACATCCCCTCTGCTCCAGTGAACTGGATTCCTCAATGGGGACCAGCCAAGGGCAACCGTGTTTCCTTTTGAGGGGTACAATGTATGCATACCTTAACAGTAGCTCCTCTTCGGAATTGGCCCAGACAGGCTACCCTTCTTTCACCACGTGCATCAGTGAGCCTTGGGTGTCCCGTGACCCTGCGGCCGATTCACCAGGATCAATTGTTGTACATACTGACTACAGTATACCCGGAACACTCCCCAGGACCTGATGCTCTGGAGACCCTTATTCACCAGCTTTCAGCACGTTAACTTCAAAAACTGACTGTTCACTTGCTTCATAATATATTCCACCCCTCTGAGAGGTGCCACAGTAAAGACATAACTGGATAGTCAAAGTTATTCACTTCACCTGGCCTGGTTTCGACTGCACGTTATTAGTATTATTGTTATTATTATCATTTCTACTTGGTTCTACTCGGCTGCTCAAGTATATTTGGATATTTGGCGAGAAGTTTATTAAACAATTGCATCCTTTGGCAAAAAGCCAGTGCCTACCCCACGTCAACGAACCACACTACTGTGACCATGCTCCACACCACCACCCTGTGGTTCACAAAACGGAAGGCTGTGGATCATCTCCAAGCTGTGGAGCCAAAACATCAGGTCAAAACCAAAGCTCTCCTTCAATGGCGGGAATAAATTGCTGCTGATCGGCTAGTCCTCCTGACTGGGCTCGGCTTACTTTACAGCGAAAGCTCCTACAGATGGATGGCAGATGTTTGAAACAGCTACTTCCTCTTATACATCCTTGTATTCTCTTCATATCTCATGAGAGGTGATCTCTTTCAGCGAGCCACCATGCCCCCCCACATTCCCCCAACATTCTGTGCTTGGAGGGGGGGGCTGTGTGTTGTCGCGCCCAAAAGTCCACCCAGCGTGTACGAGTGGCTACATTATTTACGACTACCTTCAGATCCTGAGCCTGGAAAGGCCTTTCATGGCTGCTTTCTGCTACGTCTCCCCAGCCAAATGGATAATCAAATAACGGTACGGGGGGACTGGGGCCCGGGGACCGGGGCCTAATATTTTTGCAAGGGCCCCCCGCCTTTTCCGAGCCACAGTTGTGTCTTGTTGGAGGGCACAAATCTAATTGATTTTTATAACCCACCCCCACCACCATCTCCCTACACCCCTCCGCTGTTTAGCTTTCCCTTTTTTCTCGCAAATGAAATATAATTCAGGATGAATAATGCATCTTCCCCAAAGGCTTCCAAATATTTAAAAGCGTTGCAAGGAAAGAAAGGGAGAGAGACAGAAAAAAAAGAAAAAGAACACAAAGCGTCCATGAGACACCGGAAATTGGCACGACTTTCGTCGACACACGCAGAGACATGTGTGTATTAAAGGAGTAACGGGGATGCATTCACGGGAGGAGGGAGGGGGATTGTGGGATTTTAGACGAGATGCATCGCTCGCACCTGACTAATGAGCTTTCGGAGCGATTATTAGACCTGTGCGTGTGTGCACTGCTGTGTGTATGTTTGCACAGTTAAATGGAAAAGTTTTAACACCTGCAGTCAAATGATACAATTTTTCGAAGCGAAGGTTAGAGAACATGACATTTTTGACACAATTTCTATTGATTTATAATTGCAACATGAAAGGGGCCGAAATTTGCCACATTTGTTCATCGTCTGAGCCTCTTTTCCCAGAGAGGGCGGATAGGGATCATTCGAGACTCTTTCCTGGAACTCATAAGTTGGGAAAGAAGCTACTGGTGGGCAGCGGTAGCCAAGAGGTTAGGAACTTGCCCTTGTGTCCACTGGGTCAAGTCTTTGCCATTGAGGTCCTCTCAGGTAAGTTACCATCACACTGCTCCCCGGCAGGGTGCTGTTGATAGCTGACCATTTCACCTCTGGAGGAACCATGAGGAAGCCGGACAGACTAGAGTCTCGGTTTCTAGAGATGGAGCCAACTAAGACTACATATCCAGCACTTGAATATGAAGCATATGGAGACCATGTAAATGGTCTACAGTAGCTAAAGTCTGAGACAAGTCAGGAGGACAAACTTGGGCAAATTTCCTTCACTGTATCCCAGCAAGTGGGCAGGAACTTGTATAGTATGGAAGCTCTGTTGATGAACAATACATGGTGCTATTTGAATTACTACATTTAAGCCCCCAAAAGAGTTTTACATCGCACAGAATGTTGCAGAACTCAGATGGGACTATTTTAACGGAATAGCCCGAAAACCTGCAAATTGGCCGGTAGCAACTTTAGACAAGTCTGGCTTTTTTTGTTGGATGGGACGCTGATCAGCTTTTCATTGTTTTTGTTCACTAAAATGGGAATATTTGATTGGGATTCTATGGACTTTTATCTGCACAGAATAGCTCATCACGATCTGCACTGCAGCCAATCAGGCCATTCAAGCAGCATTGATGAACCACGCACACCCACATCCATTCACACCCTGCCAGAAACCCGGCAGGCCAGAAGAAACCCTGATTTGCCTTGCAGAATAGACGCACGTGCTGATCATCGATTCTCTCTTGGAATCCCCTTTGTTTCCTGCCTGGAAATCTGTACCTTTTGTTGCATTGCAGCCGATCCGAATCCCATTTGCTCCTAACGTTCCTGATCGTCTTGTTCTCCGAAATTCCAATCGGGCCCAATCAACAACTCAACGTGAAAGTGACTATTTTTCATTGGGATCAGATTCCAACACTGAAAGTTCGGTCAATGAAATGTGACCTCTGCATGGACCCCATCCACACACGGGGCAGTGGTCAACTACCAGTGGACCACGGTAACCGGGCAGGGGCTTGAACCTGCCATTCTGCGATCATAAGGGCAAGGTCTTGACCGTAACTAGGGGCAACACACATGGGCTTTAGGTGCTCAAGTGCCTTTCCCATTTGACCACGGTCCCTTGTTAGCATCCAACACCATCCCCCACCACCCTGAGCATGTATTGTGGGCCTTAGGTTCTCCAACACCTTCCTGTTTGGCCATGGTGACCTTGTCGAGACTTCCCCCATCCCACCACACCCCTCCACACCAAAGATGTGGCAATTCCGTTGTCACCTTTGAACATTGGCCCTTTTAAATGCAGGCTTGGGGCATTAGGTCTGCGTTTGACACGGTTTGTACGTTGTGTATCTGTTACGTATGGTGTTGCAGACCCTGCGGACCACTGGTCTACAGAGGTGAACTGACTGCACATTTGTTTTTAATACCTTTTTAATACCACAGTTCGCCCGACTTCACCTCAGCCAGGCCTTCATCCTCCTCCTCTTTCTCCTCCTCCGTGGTGTTACATAGCTGCTGTGTTGTTGAGAGCACATGCTTCATTTCTTGAGGTCTCACTCTCTCCCTCGCTTGCTTGCTCCCTCTCCCTGCAGGTATCTGTTACACTGTTAGTGCTGCCTCACAAGACCCTACCTCACAAGGAGGCCATGTGTAATTATATTAAACACGCTCCATCTCCTAATCTGCTCTTATTCCACACACACACACACACACACAGAGCCATGTCCCACAGACGCTGCTCTCTGGCTTCTGCACCGCACGGATAAACCAGCACAACCCTCTTCTCCTCGCTTAAGCCCTTCGCTCTCGCTCGCCTCCCTCCATGGCTTCCTCTCTAACTCTTTAACTCTCTCTCCCTCTCACTCGCTCTGTAAAATCTTCCTCCAGAACCGGATCCTGTCTTACACATTAAACCCTTTGAGAGGCAGCCCGAGTCGAGTCAGGGTCCCTCAGGGGGGCTGAAGACCTCCCAACGCAACACCCACGTTTCTTCACTCAGAGGAAGTGTGTGTGTGTGTGTGTGCGTGTGTGTGTGTGTGAAATGTGATTTTCTCCTGTTCTCAGTGTCCGAATAAAAGATTGCGCTGTAGTTGGGGAATAAAGTTGCTGTAGCATTTTTCTACAAGCTCATTTACACACGTCAGCCTGTCTTTCTTAGAGAAAGAAAGAAAGAAAGAAAGAAAGAAAGAGGGCACAAAAGGAAGAAAAAGAAAGAATCAATGAAAGAGGGCACAAAAGGAAGAAAAAAGAAAGAATCAATGAAAGAGGGCACAAAAGGAAGAAAAAGAAAGAGAGGGAAGGAATGAAAGAGAAAAGGAGAGAGAGAAAAAAAAGAAACAAAACAAGATAGACAGACAAAGAAAGACAAGAGTTAGAAAGACAGGAAAGAGACAAAGAAAGAAGTGAGAGATATGGGAAAGAAGTGATAAAAAAGAGAGTGAAAGAAAGAGTTAGAATGAGAAAAAGAAAATAGGGCAAGAAAAAGAAATGAGAGAGAAAGATAAAAGGAAGGAAAGTCGAAAGGGCAAGGTGGAGTAAAGGAAGAATGAGAGGAAGAGAGGAGGGTGGCAGGGAAAACTGCAGAAGAAGGTCATTTAAACACACACAGCCAATCAGCTTCAATGGCCTTTATGACATCATCAGGGAGCGTTAAAGATTCTGCAGGTTGGCGGGAAAGCAGGGGGCGTGTGAAATGTGTTGTGAGAGAAGAGCGCGAGCTGATCAGGTGTCCGCGTGAGCGGCTGTTCCTCTCCAGCGCAGCTACTGGGTGCAGGTCCACACCAGAGGCGTGTCCTCACACCGTCACAGCACCCAACACACACACACACACACACACACACACACACACACACACACACACACACACACACACACACACACACACAC
>JBBIGC010000024.1:1443054-1454974 GCA_037576955.1 Lepidarchus adonis
ACTAGGTGGTTGTGGCTAGTATCCTTCTGCTACACTAGGTGGTCGTGGCTAGTACCCTTCTGCTACACTAGGTGGTCATGGCTAGTATCCCTCTGCTACACTAGGTGGTTGTGGCTGGTATCCCTCTGCTACACTAGGTGGTTGTGGTTAGTATCCTTCTGCTACACTAGGTGGTCGTGGCTAGTACCCTTCTGCAAATTAAAATCCTACACAAATTATTCTGGTGGAAGAAACTCTCGTTTCTTTTTGAGCAGAAGCAATAAAGTAGGTTTGGTTGCATTTGAGTTTCTTCTTCATCTTTGGGCCCATCACATCCATTAGTTGTATGTGTGTGTTTTGGGAGGGATTCCAGTCTTATCAACCCATGTGTTTTCTCTCCCAGGTCAAAGCTGCCAGACTTTTTCAAAATGGTGAGCGACCACTACCTTTGACGACATCACCCGATGCTCATGATCGTCTGTAAAACAATCAGATCCAATCAGATCAATCGATGAAGATGATCGACCTTCCATCTGACCAGCCAGCTTGTTTTCCTTTATTTCTTTGTTGTTGTTGCTTTTTTGTTTATGTTTTTGGGTCGTTGTTTTTTGTTCCTCCTCCCCGACCTTGTCATGTTTTCTTG
This sequence comes from Lepidarchus adonis, assembly GCA_037576955.1. Lineage (NCBI taxonomy): Eukaryota > Metazoa > Chordata > Actinopteri > Characiformes > Lepidarchidae > Lepidarchus > Lepidarchus adonis. Next base: position 1,443,677 of record JBBIGC010000024.1, read on the forward strand.
TAAAAGTATATCCTTACGTGTTCATTGGTTAAGGAAAAAAAAGAAAAAACAGAAAACAGAGACACTCGGGACATTTTTCCTCCCTCTCCTTTTTCAACATTCCCAGTTTAAAGGAACAGTAAATATGTATGAAAATACAATGAGAAATATGTTCTTCTTCTACTTCTTCTTCTGTTTTTGTTTGTGCCGATCGTGGGGGACACTTCGAAAAAACATATCATGATGCTAAAAAAAAACAGAAAAACGAAAAAAAACACAAACAAACAAGACCCTGGCAGAGCTGTTCAAGAGCAGCCCGCAGATTTTCAATGGCAATCTCTCCACACTGTGGAAAACCCTTGCAGTTGTGCCTGACTTTCTTCTTTGGAAAAGTCTATAAAAAGAGAAAGAGTAGATATTTACGTAAAAAAATTAAAAAGTCAATCCGTTTATCACAAGAGAGTGAGAGAGGGAATGGAAGGGGGGATTTTCAGCCACAACATCACAGGACAAAACAACGTAGAGAAGGTCATGGGCGAAAAACAGTGGAAAAGTCGCAATAATTAAATTATTTAAATTTTTTATTTATTTATTTTTAAGGTGTACTTCTACTATTGAAGTTTTGCGTGAGAAGCAAAACGTAAGCACTTTTAAACCAGCAAGTACCCGGATGAGATGGAGGTTTAGATGTTGCAGAGTTTACCATGGTGTAAAATCAAATTAGGTTGCGTTCACATTACAACCTTGAATATTCCAGAGTTTTTTGCCTATATATGTGAGGCCAGTGGTTTAAATGCTGTTGTTGACCACAGAGATTGTGAGCACAGGCTGTGAAGTGAGGGGAAGAGCATCATAGCAACAATAATCTTGTTTAAGCGTAGCTCAGTGGTACCTGGGCTGGGACTTTTACCTGCGACCCCCCCTCCCGATCATAAGGGCAAGTTCCTAACCACTAGATTACCACTAAAAATCTGAGAAATGTGATTTTGCAAAAGTAATTGAAGGCACAAGTCAAATTTAGCAAATGTTTATGTACATTTAAGCATTTTCCGTCAATTTAGACAAAACCTATTTCACTTTACATAGGATCCAGTCATGGGATAACTACAAAACTGGGATGGTCCAAGTGAACTTCCTCCATTGCATCAAACCACAACAGACAGCTTATTACACTCAGTAGAGAATGCTAGATGCTACATCAGTGATTGTGGGGAGAGGGAGGGTGCCTGCCCACCCAGTGGGTGGCCCATCCTATCCACCCAGTTTGGACGAAGCTAGTTATGCTTTCTCAGACATCCGTGCGACTGTGACATAACCAAGATTAAACTCAGAGTTTAGATGGTTGCAGAATCCTTTTATGGTTTTATGGTCCACCTGAGAGTCGTTGACTTATACTAGTTTCAATCAAAGCTAAACAAGTCTGATCTTTTTTACAAAGGCCTAATAATGGTGATTTGTTACAAATTTGCTAAATTTTTTAAACTTATTTTTTGTTGTTTTCTTGTTGGTTATTTGTGGGTTTAAATGAAAAAATATCTTGTTTTCTGGATCAAGCTGTATCTGATCTACAAGGAGATTTATCTGTTAAATCAGATATTTTTTTATTCTTGCGGAAAACACTCATGTTTGGGAAAAAAATCACTTTCAACTTTGTAATGTGAACGTGGCCTAAGCCAGGATATACTGCATTTATGACCATAACATCTGCATCGATTGACAATCCATTACTTGATTTTTTTTATTGATTACTGCCCCAAAGTCAGTTGTTACACATTCTCCCTTATTGTCCTAAACTGGTCAGTCTTGCGACTGCCGTGTTCCTGTACACGGCTCAAATTTTGACACCCCAACACCCATCGAAAAACTGCTCCCTCCTGGACACCCCCCCCCCCCCCACCCACCTCCCCCCAACCCAGTTCTCCCGGAGATGCAATTTTAAATACGCTACACTTCTACCAACGTGCCTTTTTAGAGTTCATATCATCACACTTGTGCGAGAAGGACATTATCAGAATTTTTTAGGATGCAAGCTTAGGGAATTGTTAGTCATTAGGTCTATGCAGTCAGGTGTTTTTAACAGCCTGGAATTTAAAAAAAAGTAAAAAGGTTAAAAAAAAGTATTTTTTGGATAAACTGTATTTAATGTACTGTATGCCTATATGTAATTAGACGACGTGTACCAAGCAGATCCCTGGTTGAATATTTCAAGTCCCCGTCCCCAAGCCCCCCTCTATACCTAACCCCTCTCACCACCACCACAACGCCCATTCCCCCCGTGGTGAACAACACGTCTGTTATCAAGCATTGTATCATAGCTATCTGCTTTTTATGAATATTGGCTTGTCCGTGAGCCGCTGTAGTCTTCGGTATAAATGTGTGGTTGTATGTGTTTAAAAAAAACAAAAAACAAAAAATAATTAAATTTTTCTCTTTTTAATCTTTCTCTTATCCTTTTTGTCTGTTTCTGGTTTCTCTGTTGGCAAAAAAGAAAGGTTGAACAATGGAAAAGTTAAGAATCAAGATGCGACAGCGGCTATTTTTTTCTTCTTCTTTTTCAGTGGTTTTCCTTATCCAATCAACACAAGGCACTGAAACTGGAAAAAAGTCTATTAGAAAGTCAATATATATAAATGTAGAAATATATACAGTATATAAAAAGAGAAGTGACTTTTTTTGTTTGTTTGTTTGTTTTTGAGAGATTGATGGGGGTTTCCGTTTTACTTTTTTTTCTCCAAAGCCGGACGGAAAAACGGAAGCTATCGGATACAGAAAAAAAAGTAACAAAAACAAACAAACGTCAGCATCTCCTCTTAAAAGACACGTGACTTTGTGCCGATCTGACGGAAGCCTCTGTGGGACAAAAGAAAAGGATACAAAAAAAATTTGAGGGACTTTCCCCTGGGCCGGCAAAGGAAATATGGACATTTGTAAATTTTATGCAACAAATGCAAACTTAACCATTATTTTGAAATTGTGTATGTAAAAGTTATATTTTTACATGTAGACCGTTGTTATTTTGTGTTTAGATAATACATTGTACCAGTTTTTGTTTATCTTCTTCTTTGTTTAAAAAGGCGATAAAATTCAGTGTTTAAAAAATAATGTGTCACAATGAAAAACGTAGTGAGGTCAAAAGCTTGGAGAAATTACTATTTCTGGGAACATTTTTCTTTATAAAAAATGTATGATGGTGGGAGTTGGAAAACAGAAAGGTATATAATATTTGTTTGAATCTCATGACATTGCCATGTTTTTAAATGTACTTTTCTTTGATGTGTAAATAGTCAGGGTTTGTGTAATCTTGGCCAGGCGATGGACAGTGGGAAGATGATGCAGTCCCGTCCAGACCTAGCTGGCTGGCCATTTGTTAAGGCCAGGTGTTGACCTGAGACTGGGTTACTCAGTTGCTTAGGCGTGTGTCAACAATCAATTTGCATTCCCCGCCCCCAACCCTTTTTTTTTGTAAAGACATCCAAGGAAAAATGCACAAATGTGCTGGGATGTTGCCAGTATTGTTCTTGGTGTTTGGGACCCAGTGGTCAGCATCCCTGTCATTCTCTAACACGAAGCCGAAAGGCCATCTCTCGCACATTTTGCGTAGGTTTGAAAATACTACTGTTCCATTGCTAGGTACACAAAACTTGCCAGATTTCGTAGATGGTGGACCCCATTTTATTGCCGTTATATTGCCCAAGAGATGTGCTGTTTGTTTTCTTGCCATATTGTGCATATTTGTTTCTTCTAAGGTGTTCTTTCAATTGCCATGCAGAACTGCCACATCTTGGAGAAAAGCCCCTGACAGTATTCTCCACCCACTCTTTAGCCCTGCCCCACCATCCCTTAGGTAGAAAGACTGTAGGGCTTGAATTCCATGGGTGGTCCACAGAGTGGCGGATCTGCTGACGTTTACACTGTTGCAAAACTTTTTGTTCCAGGAAAATAACAGATGTCCATAATAACAATAATGGGGCAGTCGCTGCTATTTTGCACTGTAAATGTTACTTAAAAATAAAAGAATTCCTTAATTTTTTCCAAGTAAATAATTCATTTAAAACTGATTGTAAACTGTTTAAATAGTAAATTGTTTTAGTTCAGCACAAAGTTGTTGTTTTTTTAATAATTATTTGCCAGAAATTTGCTATTTAGGTTTTTTTTGTTCGGAAAACCTACTTCTATTAGTAGAACTCTTGGTTTAATAATAATTAAACCTGCTTAAATTTTGTAGTACAATTTGAATGGTGTGGGAGTTTTTTCATTTCAAAGCTCAAATATACTGGGTGGGAATTATTATTACTACTATTTTTGTTTTATTTGATTTTCATTTTGTTAAAATTTCTTCTCAAAACATGATTTTGAGAATTGTCTTAAAAGACATAATAATAAACTATAGATAATATAGGACAAATGTTTCAAATGTCCTCAGCAAATTTTTACCTTGAAATATGGCCTGTAGGTCGCACAACAGATTATTGGATTGACCTCAAATTTAGCGCATTGATATTTTGGACTGTCCTCTATCAACATGCCAACTTTCATCCAGTTCCATTAAGAGGGTCTTTAGGCTACTCCCATAAATATTAATTAATAAAATACAAAATAGTACAATAGATGCCTTTCACTTTTGGTGTTTGGACCCTACTAATAAGAGCAAAAGAGTTGTTCATTGCTATTTTGCACTTTCTTCTTATTGCATACGTGACTATTATGGAAATGTTTCTCTCAGTATGCAAGGTAATGGGAAGAGATCATTGTAATGATTATTAATGGTCTTAATTTTGGCACTGACTTTCAAATTTTTCTAAGAAACCAAACCAAGAACACAGAAAACAAATCTGGTTCAATTGCACTGCCCCATGTTAATTGTGCCAAGATGAGTTGCTACATTCTCCCACTGGTGTGCTCATCAGTAATCAATCTCTGACTAAATATGTCTCTACATTTTTAAAAAACTTTATGCAGTAAAGACAGTATAAAAGATTTTAAGGTCAAGAATAGGAGTGCGGGAAGATGCCTTAATGCTTTCAAGCATGAAAATGACCATCAGTGTCCACTACCAGGTCAGCAGTGTCTAAATTTGCTAGTATCTATATTTGCTAGTTCCAGCATTGCCCAGGGGCTGTGGGGTCAAGCGTTCTTGATCCTCAACCCAACATTGATCCAGAATTGCAAGCTGATCTAAAAGAACTTCCATTTCTCTTCAGTTTTTTTCCCACCAACAATGGCACTTGGCGTTTCCATCAAGTATGCAACCTGTACATATCTGGTCTTCCACAGCATTTAATTTTTTCTTCCTTTACACTTCCAAAATGCTCCTGAGATTCTGACATCACTTTCCTTTGAACAGATGTTCATGATGCAAGGCCAAACATTTTAAAAAGAAAAAAGTAATTTTCCAAGTTCTGCTATTTGCAGTCATCTCTACTAACAAGCACAAAAATGTTCTCCTCTCGCCAATCCAAGAACTGACTAAAAATCAACAGGGGGCACCATGGCTACTGTTTTTGTATTGTTTTGTTATTTTAACCTGATTAATATTCATTTTTTCCATTTTATGTATTTGTTGAGTCATCCTTGTGCAGTGGTTTAAAACATGTTCATTTCAGAGTATTATGTCATATGTAATGGTGAAAATATATGAACTGTGGCCTTTTTTCATTCTTCTTGTTACTTGTGATGCAATTAAGTGAAAAAAAATACAGTAAGCAGAGAATTACCATGTACCAGTGCCTGGCTTTTTGTTATAAAGCTTCTTTTGTCTAGTGCTCTTTTTGCTAAGAAAATAATCTAGCACACCCTATTAAGGAGAAATGGTATTAAAAAAACTAAATTTAAAGAAATTATATTTGGCTTATTTTTTGCAAGGGCAATCCTTTTGTACCAATAATTATTTATGAAAAATTACAAGAAATCTACAATGACCGATTCAATGCATATTCCACTTTATAGGTTTTTTGGAATCATTTGCAGTAAAAGAAAAAAAAAAGTTTGTTACTTTATTTTAGCTTGTGTTGTCCAGACAAAGCTGTGTGGTGTCGATCGTGATGGGGTTCAGTCAGATACATGGGGGAGGGGAGGGGGCAGAAGCAGATCCATCCAAGCCTGAGATTCACAATGTCAAACTAAAACGATACTACAGTTACACCTTCTTTTTCCAATGTGTAGCTGTGTGCCTCAAGCCTTTTATTATTAATTTTTACATGTAAATTTTTCAGTGTTCATTTTTATTCCTTTATTTCTTAATTGTTGATATTATTTTTTTGATGTTTTTTTATTTCACTTCCATTTGTTAATTATTGTTGCTGTTATTGTTATTATAGTTTTTGATTTTTTTTATTTCAAACTAGTATCCGAGTCTAAACAGATCGTGTGCTGGAGTTTTCTCTTCAAGCCAGCTCATCCTAGGCCATTGCCTGTTGGTTTTCATCTTGTAGTTACTCGATGAAGTCATGTACATGACCGTTCTGTAGCAATAAATGTGCCATTTTTATAACCTACTGCTTACACGTTACTTGCTCTTTTTTTTATTACTAAATCCTCATTGCACCTAAGTATTGAAACAGGGTCCGTCACTGGTTTCATTTAATAGGGGTTGATAAAGGATCAGGATTTATGCTAAATATTGTTTTTAAAATTCAAATTGATATATTATCTTTTAAAGCTTTTACAAGTCTAGGCTTGTATAGTATAGTATATCGTATATCCTATGTACACACTATTTGTTGAAAAGTAATAGGAAAAAATAATTCTTGGTAGATACTAGACAATATATAGTTCAAACTGAATATTGAGTACTAAACAGATAATTTATAGCAGTTACTAAATAGTAAGTATATATTACTGAATAATTAATAAAAGATGCTAATTAGAGTAGATACTAATAAAGTTTTAGTAGACTAGTTTTATTTATTTAGTTTAATTTTTTATATACTGAATCATTTATAGCAGCTACAAAATAGTTATTGAATAGACATTGAATAGTTTATAGTAAACCCTTAACAATTATTTTATAGTAGTTACTAAAAACTACTGATTTAGTGTAGCTACTGAATCATTTATAAAAAGAAGTTGAATAACAGTTATAGTAGTCACTGAATAATCTGTAGCAGTAACTGAAATTATTTACTAAATAGTGACTTGTAAATACTTTGTATTAAATACTGAATAGTTTTACAGCAGTTATAATAATGTATAGTTTATTCTACATAAATTACGAATCACTTAGGTACTTCTTTAAAGCAGTTACTTCCCAGTACATACTGAACAGGCAATACTAAATAATTGTAAATAATTTAAAGAGTTTGAAGTGTGAATAATGAAGCTGGGGTTATTGAAGTTAAAGAACAGGATTAGAAATTCTTTGTATAGGAAAGGTCCAGTGATGTCACCATGTATCAACACAATTCACATTCCCTTACGTGTGGAAACAGACATGAAGTCATCGCCCTGCCTCGGGTGCTGTTTTAAGATGACGTCCCCATTTTGCTATGTGTGTGAACAGGCGGCACATCTGCATTCATTTGTTTAGCTGCAAAGGTGTATTAAGTGAATCTTTGTCCATTAAACACAATTGGTCTCACTCTCTCTGTGTTGATAGGAATGCCCTCCCTCTCCCCCATTGACCTGTACAGTGACTGTTGCATTAGTGGCAGCTCTTTTTTTAATGCAGTGGACCCTCAGGTGATTTGGAGGAGGCATCTTCCTAGTGTTGGTGGTATTGGTTTAGGGAGTCCAAGCTAAATGTTGGAATTTGGTATCCTTAGTTTTTCTAAAATTATGAATGTGCTACTATGCAAATGTTAGATCTAGAGCTACTAACACAATAACAGGTATGGGTAATAGGCTTGTAAGTCCACACTGTGTGATGTTATGTTGTTGGCTTTATTTTGCTTCCCATAGGTTAGAAGAATTTTGGGTAGTTTGAGTATAAAAGTTTGACTTAATGTGCTTCCATTAAATGACTCAAGACTCAACTGTTCCGCGACAACCTCACCATCTAAGCCCAACAATATAGTTTACTTTAACCTTGACTTTGATCAAATACATGATATCAATCTACAGATCTAACAGTTTTCTCACATATGTTCACTTATGTTCATACTACCTGCAACAATATAACTTAAATAAGGTACTTGCGTCTTTCCTTATCAAAGGAAACAGCTGAAGCCGATGCACTTATGACAAAGAAGAATGTCCTGGACTCTTTTAGCACTCGAATATATGAATAGACCATGTTGTTCATGCTGTAGCACTTACTCATAAACTCTTAATGATAATCTAGAATGTATTTCTCTTTCAGATAACAATGTTGTAGCACCTGTTCTGTTTTCTATGACCAAGAAGAATGTGTTGAACTCCTTGTAACTCTCACATGAGTGCTGTCATGTCTGAATTTATGCTTGATTGTTCCTGTACCTGAAAGTCGCTTTGGACAAATGAATAAATGTCAAAACAAAGACCTTTGCTGTCGCTTCACAGCAAGAAGGTTCTGGGTTCAATCCCCAGGTCTGCCACAGTTGCCTTTCTGTGAGGTTGCCCTGTGTTTGTGTGGGTTTCCTCCAGGTTCTCTGGTTTCCTCCCACTGCCCAAATGGATTGTTGTTTAGGTTATCTAGCTACTCTACATTGACCATAGGTGTGAATGTGTGAATGGTTGTCTATCTCTATGTTTCCCTGTGATGGGTTTGCTTCCCTATGACCTAAACTGGAGGTTTGGAAAATAAATGAATGAATGAATAATAATGGGCCTGCAAGTTCTTTATAGGATTGCAAGTTTGATCCCTGGTAGTTCCCCATCTAATGCCTGGAGTAGGAGAAAGCACAACTGGCTGCTCACAGATTATCAGCGTCCAGCTCTCTCCTCCAAATTCTTAGTACAATGATGTTGCATTATTAGCAGTTCGGAAAGATGCAGTGGAGCTTAATGTGACTTGTAGAAGAGATGAATGTCTTCACCCTACTGTTGTTGGTGGGGTTGTGTGATTGGGGAAGTCCTAGCTAATTGGGAAAAAACAACCTCAATTTACACATTTTTGTTACCAGCATTTTGTGCAGCTTCAACACAAGCAACACAAGCCTTGAAAGAAAACATTTGTGGGCGGAGTCTGGATAGATCAGTTACTAAACTGGAAGGATTTAGCCCTATCCCTACAACTCCCTACATTGGCATGCGTTTACAGTACACACACCTGACAACTCATGCTGCATACACGAACAGCCTGTTCAGTACAATAGCCTGAAGGTCCATGGGTAGTGTACACACCACACACACACACATACACACATTACACAATCTTGGGCACGGTTGGAACACATTCCAAAATTGGACTTCTGCAGCCCAGTTCAGCCAATCAGAAGCATCAGCCAATCAGATGTGCCAAGCTGAAGGCCTAAGGGATACATTCCTGCAATACTGGGGTTGCAGTGACCCAGAGAGATTTCAGGATGAATAACAACTCAATTATTTTGCTGTACTTGGAAATTATGTTTGAGGATGTGGGCATGCTAATATACTTCAGAGGTTCAACTGAATCAAAAGTTTAAACAACATTTGCACATAAACATGCAGAGGACTGTTGGTCGCAAAGCACGTATATTACTTTTTCAACTTCCATTCTTCTCAGGTTTTTTGGGCTGATGTCCTTGGGATTGTGAAAGGTGCTATATAAAGCCAAGTTATTATTATTATTATTATTATTATTATTATTATTATTATTATTAAAATCTTTCCTTACAAAGTCTTTCACAGACAGACAAAGCAAAACACTGCATCAATATCCCATAATTAACAAAGTCCATATAATACAAACACCATACATTATATAACACAGTCCCCATAATACCAACACACTCTACCATAAAATCTAACACAGTACCCATAATACTAACACACTCTACCATAAAATCTAACACAGTCCCCATAATACTAACACACTGCCCCATTAAATCTAACACAGTCCCCATAATACCAACAAACTATCTCATAAAATCTAACACAGCCCCCATAATACCAACAAACTCTCCCATAAAATCTAACACAGTCCCCATAATACCAACAAACTCTCCCATAAAATCTAACACAGTCCCCATTGTACTAAAACACTGCCCCATAAAATATATAGGGCAGCCCCCATAATACCAACAAACTCTCCCATAAAATCTAACACAGTCCCCATAATACCAACACACTCTACCATAAAATCTAACACAGTCCCTATAATACCAACAAACTCTCCCATAAAATCTAACACAGTCCCCATTGTACTAAAACACTGCCCCATAAAATCTAACACAGTCCCCATTGTACTAACACACTGCCCCATAAAATCTAACACAGTCCCTATAATACCAACAAACTCTCCCATAAAGTCTAACACAGTCCCCATAATACTAACACACTGCCCCATTAAATCTAACACAATCCCCATACTACCAACAAACTCTCTCATAAAATCTAACACAGTCCCCATAATACCAACAAACTCTCCAATAAAATCTAACACAGTCCCCATAATACCAACAAACTCTCTTATAAAATCTATCACAGTCTCCATAATACCAACAAACTCTCCTATAAAATGTATCACAGTCCCCCTAAATATTCCCACCAGTAGTGCTACGCTTTTGTTTGATCAAAATTATTTGTAAGAATAGGGCACCAAATGTTAGACATTAGTTGGGAATTCTACACCCTTGTATTACTGGTCCTTTCTCTCTTTTTCAAAGAAGCTCTCCAACAATGTTTTTACTCACGTTGACGCATAATTGCTTGTAGGCTTTATTGCAACACAAAAAAAGTGCAAGAAAGAGATATGTAGAGAAATGGCCAGGTGCAAAACATATTTCCTCTTCTTTTACTCAAGTTTTCTGGAAAAACAATATCCAAATAATACTGACACACTGTTTAACATAATACTTAACCTGAGCCCATAATACCAAAACATTCCTTCATAATACCTACCACAATACATATCACCCACCCCAGGGGGCAGTGGTAGTCTAATCAAGTTAGTAGTTATAATCAACTTGATTATACCTGCATACTGTCTTCATTATACCTTCATAATTTCTTATTTATGCCTGGTACTGTCCTTATTTTACATGTATACTGTCTTCACTATACCTGAATTTTGTCCCCATTATGCTTACATACTGTCTTAATTATACCTGCATACTTTGCTCATTATACTTACATCCTGTCTTCATTATACCTGCATAATGTCCTCATTATATCTACATACTGTCCGTTATACCTGCATACTGTCCTCATTATATCTACATACTGTCCTTATTATACCTGCATACTGTCCTCATTATATCTACA
>JBBIGC010000024.1:1458442-1475270 GCA_037576955.1 Lepidarchus adonis
GATTTAAGATTTTTTAGATATTTGGATTGAAAACAGGACAAAACTGCTAAGTTAGAAAATCATTTTTTGCAGTGTGCTTTCCATCCCTGTTTATGTGTAGCTCTCGCAACTGTTGTAGAAAAGGTAGTGGTGTTTAGAGATCTGGACAGGGTGTTGCATTGATGCCCTATGCAGTAATCCCATTCAGGACGCAGGTGAATGTAGCAAATATGCAACACTACCTGTAACATCTCACAGGGTTGATGAAATAAATAAGCAGAGGGGTCAAATTTGGTTTAAAATCTAAGAATCCTAGTAAAGCAGATATTTGGGCTTTGTCATCATGAGAATGAGACCAAGAATAGCACGCATAGCAGTGGAATGTTGTTAATGGCCTGGGAAAAATACGGTGTTGTCTTACGGGACAGAACCTGAAGTATGCTCAAAATGAAGGTGTTGGCTGGTACCTCAGCATTTTTAGACACTCATGTATGTATAAGAGGAAAAACAAAGGCGTTCTTCGTGCCTATGCTGTCTACAGCAGTTGCCCAAGGGCCCTATAGCTTTGGAAATGGGAGGAGGCATTATTTACTCACTCATTCCCACATTGTTCCTGATGGGGATTGAACCAGCAACCCATCCATGAGTCCTCTTCTCCAGCCATTAGGTCATGCTAGTGAGACACAATTGTTAATAGTTGCAACGCCTAGGACTTTGTAGTAGGTCTTTATGAGTTCATTATGAGCAAACAAAATAGCTTGATAAAAAGTGAAATACACTGAGTAACTATTGGACTAGCAAGCCACTTTACCAAATGCTGTTAGCAAAAGAACAGTACACAACTAGGCTAAGTGGTAGCTAGCTAGCTGCTAATACAGTGTCCCATTTTTAACAAAACACCTATAATTCTCCCTAAAAAACCTTTTAAATGCTAGTCAGATTTAGGGTAATTGCTCATTACAGTTGTGTACTCTACTCATGCATTTAATTTCACATTAAAAACAAAGCATGATTAATTTTTTCTCAGCTTTACTAACTCGCACATTTTGCTAGTTGCCAATCAAGCTTCACAGTACACTAGACTAGGAATTTGAGATAATTTGGCAGGGTTAGCCATTTTGCAGGCATTTCTTAGCCCCAAAACAACTTAATATTGTTTTAAAGTCTGAAATAAAAAGAAATTTAAAGACTTACAGTAGTAACACCCAACACTGGTTGATTTCTTTTCAACTGTTGCTTTGACATTAAGATGCAAATTTGTTTAAAGGATATTATCCAAAAAAAAGGTTTTCAAGCCACATAATGCTTCATCACCCTCTGCATTCACCATAGTTGTCCAATGAGTAGTTCATCATGTTAGCGCATTAGCTACTGTTTATAGAAAAACTCTAATAACTTTCCTCAATCAAGTAGCATTTTTCTTGTCTTTTATGAGTTTATCCAGCATCCTCTAGAAAGAGGTGAAGAAGTGTGGAACCAAGCTACTACTTACAAATAGAGAGTAAGATGATTTTCCATGCTAGCATGCTAATAAAACAGGATCCCTTAGACTTCATAGAACTGATCCTAATTCATTAGGTCTCAACAGAACTGATTTCCAGCTTATTTGCAACAGTAGTTGGTATGAACTCTGCTGGTTGCCTTTAAGGCATGGAACATTTCTATTTCCCTTTCGGTTTTCTGTTCTTAATTTTGTTTTTCTAAGAATTTAACAATAAATTGCTGCTGGTAAACGCTAGCAGGGCTTAATATACACAGCCACTGGCTTGGCATCCATTAAAAGCAACAATAGCCTTTTTTGATTGAGTACACCGTCAACCTGTTAGTGGTGATCATTTCTGGGTGGTGCACCTTGCACTACATGCCTTGCTTCATATTTTCAGTTGCACCAAACAAAGCCACATTCCTCCAGTTCTGTATTTTGACTTTTAAGACCAGTCAAGGATGTCTGAATTGTCAGCTGTCAGCCTCTCGTCATCTTAGCACATTGCCTTCTACTTCATTACCCTCTCATTAGCATGTGCAGTTGGTTGCTTGGCATTTTCAGAGCTCCCCAATGGAAACGCTCCAGCTCTTTTATCCCAAGAACTGGCATGGGCCCAATATCTGGTCACCAATTATTTCGTCGTGTGATTGGGGCCTCTGTCTCCGGGAGAATTAAGTAGCACTTCAGGCCTTCTTTGGATGAGTTTGTTGGATTGTTGATTAGACTGTGCAGTGGGCCCACAGCGCCCCATAGCTGAGAATCTCAAGTTAAGCCTAAAGTAACCAACCATTTTATTAATAATAAGAAGTCAAATAGCTAAAAAATATCAATCTGTAACTTGTTGGATACAATGATTATAACGTACGTGCAGTTTAACAATATATAAACTGTTATTAATTGATTTGTGCTGTAAAACCATCCATAATGGCACAATGGGCCATATGGTCAAATCAATTTTATTTATTTTTTTACAACAGATGTTGTCACAAAGTAGTTTTACAGAATCCAAGCCCCTAATTAGCAGGCCAAGGGCCACAGAACCAAGGAATACTCCCTAAACTGGAGATAGAAACCAAGGCTAGGAAGAACCCATGCTCTTCTAGTCGACACCGGATAACAACAAGAACCAAAAGAAAATGAAATTGTGTTACTTCCTGGAACCTATAGCTGAGAGTAACTGATCCAGCATGTGCATATGAAGTGTAAAGTACAGGGAGGTAGTCCATGGTAGTTAAAACTAGTCTAAACTTGGTGAGCTGGAGGCCCCAGTGATGGGTAAACCATGGAGGTCAAGAGGAGCAGCAGTTTTAATGGAACAGGTGGAGCAGTGGCTTTCAACCTTAGAAGAACAAGAGTGAGTGAGTTCCAGCAGTAAACTAAAAAGTAGGGCATTGGGATGTTTCGGAATTCTGGATGTGAGGCACTGGCTAAGGAGGTAGTAGGTATTTGGTGACCCGAGCAGGATGGACGAAAATTTATCATATTGCGATATTGCAATTTCATGAAGCACATCATATATCACAACATTTAGATTTGCTAGCTAACAGGTTGGACTGGACAAAATGTACGAAAAAAATACTTTAGGTCAGTGACAAATTGTGTCTATTAGAGATAGGCTTTCATTTCAGACAATAAATATCAAAACCAAGGAAATCAGCTCTATAATAATGATAATTTCTTGAGAAATTATATGAGATTGTAATAGGGCTAAGCAAACTAGGTTGTGTTAGCACTAAGCTAACAATTTTTATTTTTTGACGTTTGATGCATGCAACAGAGCCGTAAATTTACCTTGTAGCATTTTTGCAACATTAGTATAATTACCTTGAGTCGTGGTATTTTCTTGATTAGAACCTGGTTAAACTATAGCTCATATTCACAGTCAGTTTATGTACAAATTCAGAAGGTCAAGACATTATTTCTTACATTATTTCTTTTTTTAAATCCGGTCACTTCCTCATTATGTTTGTGTTAATCTAATGTGTAAGCCTGTCTGGAGCTGGCCTAACCAATCGGAGAGCTCGCTCCACTGTATCAACTTAGATAAACTTCATATTGGGTTATTTTTCATTGGGTGGTTCAACATTTTCTTTCTAAACTTTAACAAGTAAAATTTAAATAAATGTAACATTTAACAATGAATTAGTACTAAAATACTAGAAAAATAGAAGCCAATTTTCTACCTACATTTGGAGTGGATGTAATTTTTTTGTTCTTTTGTATCCTAATCTACACGTCGAATGAAGATGCAGTTTGAGAAGGGTTTAGAGATATATTTCTAGAAAACATTTGGGTGATTATTGAGTTGTGTTAGCAACACCAGGCTTGTATCTCCAGTTCTAAACTAAAGAAGCAGATATTGTTTCTGTAATGACTTTAGAACATCTAAATGTACTGGGAATATCTTCAGTGTCTCAGGAAAGTCATGGAAAATCATTCCATAATCGATCACGATAATTGTAGCATATTGTCATATCCTCCACGAGGCAGGTCCAGACCATCTCCAGTATGACTCTGAAGGAAAGATCATTGTAGCTTAAGGTGTAGATCTATCTCAACCTGAAGAGTGTGTCTCGGGTGTGGTTAAGGCAGGGCAGCAGAGCTCCTCCGTGTGAGTGTCAGCGTTAAAAAATGTAGTGACTCTTTTCCGTGGAATACATTTACATGCTGTCTAGGTCTGAACCTGAGAGACTGAATCATGAGATTACTCTTCGTAATGTCTGATGGATGTGTGGTTTTGGTTTCTGGTTGAGAAGAAGCTTCCTATAAAGGTCCTGATTAAAATATTATTTTATTATAATTTGAACTTCTGGACATTTTGCCAGGTTTCCATCACGTTGCAACATTCCATTCAATTCCATTTAAATAATATGTCTAGACCTTCTTATGGTTTAACTGTTAAAACATTTACTGCATTCATATCATAAGCTCTTGATGAAAAAACGCTTCGGGCAGCAGCCTGAAATATGTGGCAAATGAGAAAACTCACAATGTTGTCAACAACGCTGCCTTAGTTCCAGAGTGGTGCACCCGACAAAGCATTGAGCTTATCATCTGGAGATCTCAGTGGTGCTGCTGCTGAGAGTTCAAGATGGTACAGTGGCTACAGTTAGTGCTAGTGGATAAAATTTGACTTGACCAGACAAAAATTTGGGGGCTTTATCAGTCAAAAAGTATGGAGTATGTAGAAAGACTAGAAGACAAGAAGCAAACATCCAATAAGCCCATTTCCCAGTTTCCCCAGGTGCAGTAGATCACCTTTAGTGTTGGAACTATGGTGTTGCTTAAACCTTCTCAAAAGCAAATCCAGCTCTTCATTATACAGGCTTCATCATTACTCTGTTCATATTCATGGGATATTGGCAGTTTTGTGGACAAACATAACTTTACAGAGCTGTACATTTATAATGTTCTTCCCAGAGATTGAGCTCCAACATTGTCCAGTGTCCAACGCTAGAAGAGAAGTGTGTAAAAGGTGAAAATGCTTCTTGAAAATAATGATGATGACCCTTAGTTTTTTTATTTGACCATTTATGCTACTTATTTGGCCAAGACTCTTGCTCAACAAAGTGTACAAAGTCCACCATAATAGCCAACCACCCCCAAAATACAAACCCCCAAGTAACTAATCCCAATACTGCCCTGGGTTAGCTTGAATTTGCTGGCAAATAAGATGAACTGGAACTTGACCTTGTTAATGTTTTAGTGGCTGAACGCAAACAGGTCTCTACAGTGATCTAAAATCTAATGTCAAGCCTTGAAATTATGATATGCCAACACTGGTTCCTCAAGGTCATGACAAGGTTCTTCAGGAAGACCTGAGTTGATCATTGTGCTGCAAATCATATTTCTTTAATGTAGATGTCTACAACAATTGGCAACTTCTCCTTATTAATCAGGCTTAAAGTTTAGGACCCAATGTTCATTCCTAGTTTGTTCTGGTAACTGTATCTTATCTGCATTCAATGGTATTTGTGCTAAAGTGGAACTCCATTCAACATGGAATGTTATCCAACTTTGGACCTCCAGGTCAAAGTTGCCTGGAGGCACCATGGGGGGATATGAGAATCTCTCATTATTCTCAGCCAGAAAGGCAAGAAGTCTTTGATCACTCAAGCTTCACGCTGAAGAGAAAAGCTTCGGCCCATTAAATTTCCCTCTAAGTGCTGTTATTTTGCTGTGGATAATCAGGTTTTTGATGATCAGTCTTGCTGTATACCCTTCGTTAGTCCACAGGGCATGGATCACCCTGGAAAAACTCACTGCATGGTAGAGTTGGGTGAAATAGTCATTTCTAATTACTAAGCCACTGAAGGACTGAACCTATGGCCAGTTTGATCTCCGGTGATGCCACAGCCATCCGTGGCCTGGAGTCCAAAAGAGCACAAATTGCCTTGATTTCTTGTCCAGTATGATGTTTCTGGTAGTAACCAAATTGGCAGTTGTTCTCAAGCATGTTTAGACATCGTGATGGAGTTCATGATGGAGTTCCACGTAGGAAGCAGAAGGTAGTCCTCACATTCCGAACTTCATACCAGAGTGTAATAAGAGGAGTCCAATTCGAATAACCAAATTTGTGGGAAAAAAGTCCCAATTGGCTTCATTAAAAATCTGCATTTTGCAAGCTGACCACAGGGTGGCGCTGAAAAGGGAAACATGTCGATAATGTATTGATCAAAAGCGATTATCCGCTAAATTTAGATGATTGTTTGGATTGGGGATTGGGGATCGGGGATCGGGGTGGAGAGGTATCATAAGATCTAACAATCCCAGAGCATCATATAGCAGCCAGGCCTGACTCTGAACCTTCCAATGGTCCCATCAACTCAAGGTTCTGTGTGGTCACCTTCTGCCATAAAGCAGACTCAGCGTCTTGTATTGCTTAGCAACAGTGTCCAAGGCCTATTGTGGAATCTGATCCGAAGGACGAGAAGGAGGAGCAGTGAGGCTTGGACTGAATTCCTCCACATTGAGTCATGTTGGCATAGCAACAGGTACACACTTCCCACGAGAACAACCCCCCCCAGTGGTCTTGGATGGCAGCCAATCAGAAGGAGAGTGTGTTGTAACTGCAGCATGCCCTTATCAACAAGTTTATAGACTTGATTCCATGATTTTAGCAAGAACGTCCTTGATGGTAGCTGTTCAGTCTGGTTTGGGACTGTCAGCACTTCTTTCGAGATCTGGAGATTAGGAGAGTAGAACGTTAGGCTGGTGTACACCTGTCCTCATGCCATGATTTCTGCAGGAACCTCAAGATAATTGCAGGTAATTGGTCCAAATCCTTTGCTTTGGTTTGGTTTAGGCAGCAACAGTTTCTAAATTATGAAGATGTAAATGTGAACATTTATTGAAGAGCCATGTTACTGAACGCTACATGAAACCTACAAACCAACAACTGTATGTTTATAAAGGCTTATCCCTACATGCATCAGTCATCATAATACTGGCTCAGGTGCAACTAATACTTATGGGAATAAACACTAATAAACACTGACTTTAGGTCAGTTTGCATAAAGGTCACCAAATTTCCAAACATTTCCAGTATAAAATAAAATAACCAATGTGATTTTCTTCCCAGGGTAGTTGTCCCTATTTCCATGTACTTTCAAGAAATCCCCCAATCTGGTGAATCCAAAGCCAAATTGTGCTACATCTAACAAACGCCCATGCTGGCAACCATCTTGCTGTGTGAGGGAACGTAAGGGGGAGGCATCTACTCACCCGGAGAACAAGGCCCTGTATTGTAATAAGACTGTATTGTATTGTTTATGGCCAATTGATAAAACTGGGACATAATTGACATTGTAATCTGTTTCAGAATATTATACATTAGCTATCATAAGCTATCTACTATGGGACACTCAATAAAAAACACATTACATTATCTAATTATCTTTTATTAAATATGGGGACTCCTCCAGTTGGGGACAGTTAAAATGAGGACTGTCCCCAGAAAACAAGGATGTCTGATTACACAATTTGTTATGCAAGGCTTCTACAGGTGTTGTATAGTTCCAATTCAAATTTTCATCTTAGCGTGTCTCAAAAGTTACATAACCTTTGAGCTGTTGGGGAAAATCGGTTATGTCCACAGAAGTACAATTTTTAAGGTGGCCTTCCTGAAATACAAACCCTACAAAAAACCATTAATCTGACTTCAGATTCTTCAGCAAAGTCTCTGAGCTGCCTGAGGGGACAGCACTTGATGGAAAGGAACTCTTGCAATTGCTCGACACTCACTGCAACTAGGAACTAGCATAGATAAGTGGCCACTTTCAGGAGAAAGAATTTAGATGGATTACCCTGTGTGAATAACTGCAGAAGTGGAGTAAAAACAGCCATAGCAACCACCGAATAAGTGTAGACTTGTAGATATTGCTGTGACGATAGTGTCCACCAAAAACGGGATGCTTCCTGGTGCATCTAGCCTTCAAATGGAGCTCTCCTCATTTTTCTACACCCTTGGCCTTAGTGAAGAACTGTTTAGAAACCTTTTTTAAGGGGTATAGTGCCAAAATTGCTGCTTTATGTTCTTGATCTGATATGAAATCTCATTTGAGAGAAAAAATTTAAGAAAAAGGTTTAATATATTTAAATGTCCTAAAAACAAGCTGTCATAACTTTCATAACTAGTCAAATGCACAGAGGGTTTGGCATGTAAACATTACACCTTAGTGAAAGATTTATTGTTATTTCAAGCAACATGTTTTATTTAAATACCCAATACTTAGAGTTACAGTTCTCCGTCACTACAACAGACTTCCATTGTCATCATACAATTCACTTCCTGTATGCTTCCTTTAAAATTAAAGTCATGTAAATACGACTATTTTATATATTTTTGATCCTTGACTATTGTAATAAACTAATATTAGAATAATATTAGATGTCCAGTCAAAGTTTAGTCTAATAAAAAAAATATTAATATAGTATATAAAGTCTTAATTGTATTTTCTTATTTATTTAATTTGTTTTGGTTATTGATTTCCTCCTGCTTTAATTTTTTAATTTTTGGCCATAATGTTCAAAATTTCTTCAGTAATTAGAAGGAGGAAATGCAGTAATCTCCTTTTATTAGGACAATATAAAGGTTTAATGTAGATTAACCCTCTAGTTCACCAAAGATCTTTACAGAGTTTCAGAATCATAAAACACAGCTTGCAAGAGCTCAGTGGAAGATTTCCTAACTCACCCTCTTGGCATCATAAAATATGAATCCACCCAGGCCAGAGGGGCAGAATGACAGATAGGAAAGAATTAGCAACAGCCCATGGAAGTGGGCTAAGGGGAAAAATGGGCACATTCAGTACAGCAGTAAACCCTTCACCTTAGTAAGTAGGGATGGGACAGTGTGATGATGTCAGTAACATAGTACTGTTACACAACATTGACATAACCACTGAAGATGTCTCATGATTACATGATCTCCATGGTTCCCTATAGATCTCCAGTTTTGATCACCAACAGGCAAAAGCTCCAGTTGCTTTAACTAATACACTAATCCATTTTTCTGCTTGTTGTATTGAATCAAAGTCCACACGGATTTTCATGACTCAAAAAAGCATTGTCTGAAGCTGTTCTTGAGGCCAATTTCTGCCAATATCCTGATGAGCACAAAACAACTCTTTATTGCATTAAAAGGCATTTATTTAGTATTATGGAGGAGCAGAAATATTCCATGATTCTTTACACGTAGAACATTCAGAGGGTGAACTCAGTAGAGGGCAATGTTTTCTAAGGACATCCAATGGAGGATGAACCTCAAACCCCATAGCTCACAGAAACAAACTGGACTGTCATCATTGCCCCCACAGGTAAACACACAACATTACAGTCTGGACTGACTCATTACTACCCCCACAGGTAAACACACAACATTACAGTCTGGACTGACTCATTACTACCCCCACAGGTCAACACACAACATTACAGTCTGGACTGACTCATTACTGCCCCCACAGGTCAACACACAACATTACAGTTTGGACTGACTCATTACTGCCCTCTTATATGGTCCCTGGTTTTCTAGGATTATAGTCTCACTCACTTTCATAAAGTTCAACGATTCGTGAAGGCTCCCAAGGGAAAAAAGCCCTGTTTTGCTATTGCTTTTGTTAGTTTGCGGCTCATTGATTTATCAACAGGTCTCCATTCAGTGCTGCCTAGCTCAGGGTTGTTTTAATGTCCACACTGACCTGACCCAGATGGACTGATTTGGGTCAACCCCATGAATTCATAAATTCACAATGAGGAAATGTGACCCATCCACACACAGAGCAGTGGGCACTTATTAAGCAGCGCCAGAGGTGTGGCAATGTACCCTACTCAACGGGTACCTCAGTGGAACCTAGACCTGCAATCTGCAACCCTAATCCCTGGGCTACCACTGTTTATCCCAAGCTGGGGGTCCTGATGCGAGGGGTAGCAAGTGCCGAATGCACAAGAAGCAAGGTTTTCCTGAAAACTCTTACCCACCCTGCCAATCACAGTTTACTTTAATTCTCTTTAACTTTCTCTCACTTGCCCTCCACACACACACACATATATACACACACACACACACCCTTCTTGCTGGAGAGAAGGTGTGTTCTGGCTAGCAGCCATGCTGATTGAGCAGGGCACCCCACCCTCGCACACCCTCTTCCCAGAAGGCCTTTCACTGCATACCAAGAGACATGGTCACACAACATTGTTTTATTGCTGTGCAGGTTCAAAAGCATCTGGACGCTCCAGGCTTTCCTCTCAGACATGGTTACATGCTGTGAGCTGCATGCAGCATCATTTCTGTGCAGCACTGCATGCAACACGTTTGATTTCCCCATTAGTTACCCAAGCGAGCAGGTTGCATGGTTTGACACAACACATGTTCACTATTTACAGTCACCAGTGACCTGTTATTTAGATATTGCCACCAGAACCAGAAAATATGTCGTAGCACCACAGAAAATTAAGAAGGAAAAACTCAACTTTAATAAGTCAGTGGAGCAGGGTTTAATTGTTGGTCTTGTTGGAGCATTTCTATTGGTCCATTTGTCGCCAAATTTGAGTCACAAAAGCATTGAAGAGAAGCGTGGGCATTTTCAAATGATGTAAAATATATATATATATATACGGTATTTGAAAATAAAGAGAAGAGGTGATTTTACTCCCTGTAGTCTGATCATTTGATGCCTTTTGATTGGCTGTTTTATGGAGTCATTGTGCAATTCAGTTTCAATAAGTGAAAATAAAGAAGTAACCCCCACACTCTTAATCTAATCATAATAAACTTTTTATTATGTTTATAACTGAGCTTGGGCAATGTCCACTGAATACTGATTTTATAAAATTAAATACAGTATGCCTGTGCCAACATTATTTCTTAATTTGTTTTCATAAAGTAATGCTTTTATAATAGGTTAAAGTTGCCTATGTAATAAAATAAATATCCAATTTGTGCATTAAGTTGATACAAATGTTGCAAAAAGAATTTCTAGGATTAATTTGTGTTAATTTAAAAAAATCATGCAAATTCATTTAAATATTTAAAAAAAGAATTCATATTTAAACACATTAAATCCTCAAATATCTTTCTAAATGACATTATAACTGGAAGATAAAAAATAATTAATTAATTATTAATTATTTAATTAATGTAATAATTATTTAATAAATTATTATAAAATAATTATAATTAAAAATAAATTTTAAAAAAGGTTAAGGTTGCCTATGTAATAAAATAAATATCCCATTTGTGTGTAAAGTTGATGCAAATTTTGCAAAAATAATTTCTAGGATTAAATTCATGCAAATTCATTTAAATATTCAAATATTTGTTCAGCATTTTTTTTTCATATTCAAACACAACAACAAATTTAATCCTCAAATATCTTCCTAAATGACATTATAACTGGAAATTTAAAAATAAATAAATAGTTAACAAAAATAGTAATAATAAATAAATTTATTAAATCATAACTATTTGACATTCACAGTGTTTTGCCTCATAGTTTACAAACTGCACTGCTTTTAATGCAACCACTATTATCTTTTTATCAGCTTTGAATGGGATGAGGGAGGTAATCACTTTAGACCAATCAGGGTATCACTTCAAAGAGTTCATGTTTTAGAAAATGTAACTTAAAAACAAAGAAACATTGATTTATTATGAATGATGTTCCACATCATTAGGTTTTATGACGTCACAAAGGTCGACCCATTAGTATATCTACTCAGTTTATGTAAGCCCCGCCCCTTTATACATATCTAACGACACAGTAACAAAAGCAAGAAAAAATAGTAAATAAATAAAACAAATTGCGAGAAAAAGGAAGCAAGTGTTGGACATTTTTTGGGTTTTATTTGCCTGTGTATTGTATACAAGCTCATAAAACTTAAGTAAACAAACAAACAAACAAACAAACATATTTCTACTTGGGCTAAAACCAGGCGTCAGGACTATGCTGTGGTTGCCTTCAACACTTTCTCCTAATTATTTTGACAACTGCATTGACCAGAAAAACTAGTTATTTACCTCCGCCCTCGCCGCCTCCTTCTTACCCTCCTCTCCTCCTCTGTTCTGTGGAGCTGTTCAGCTGTGGTTCTCACTTCCTCGCACTCTCTCCTGTGGAATGGACTTGCTGACTGACTAACGTCTCGCAGGCGTAACCTACAGGTGAGGAATGCGTTAGATGTTTTACTGCTCTGCTAATACACCACTGTCTCAAGTAGTTGGCTTCCACCTTCTGTACGTAGCGTATTTTACAGGGTCATGGGTTTCCAATTTTGGGATGTCTTTGCATTGGAGGTTCTTGAGGTTGGCTTGACCGTGGCGAAGCCCATAGGACGTTCAGGAGTTGCCGTCTATCTGGTTGTGTCATGAAGTTGTAGAGGAATCGTAGAGCAACAGCCCAGTTCTTCAGCCATGTAGTGTCAGAAGGTCAAGCTTGACATGGTGTGTGGTGCTTCAGGCATGCAATTAGCACAACAATCATTGAGGAACATGATATTGACATGTTTACCTTGGTTCTGTGGTGATGGATCACAAATTCCTTGTGGTGGCTGATGCCATTCTTATCAAGCCGCTAAGCTGTAACTGAAGATGTTCAAACCGTGTTCACCCCAGTCTGGATGGGGGTCAGTTGGCCTCAGCACAATGTAGCCAATGAAGAACTACTGTACATCAATTAGGAAGGTAGTACTTGGAATATCTGTGAGCTGAACCTTCATGCTAACAGGTGAGCTGAACCAGGAGTGTTCCACCAAACTGTGGAACCAAACATTTTTTGGTGAGCGCAACCAAAGTGGGTAGGAATTAACCTCATACTTGACTGGGATAGGAGGACATTTTTGGGGGGTGGGGAGTGGTCATGGTTGGAGAACGAAATTTTATGGCTGGGAGGTTGGTAGTGGGTGAATAAAATAGTCATTGTGCAAAGAAAAAATACTTGTTTGAAGGTGGTGGTGATGGTGGGGCTTCTCACTCACTCACTCTCTCTTTTAGTCTTACTTTGTTTCTTACCTTCACTTGCTGTCAAAAATAATCCAAAGAATTTTACACAATTCGCGAGCATCAAATGCCGGCGTTGTGTTGACTACATGCCAAAATGGCTGCACACTCAACGCACCATGTTGGGTTGTTCGCTCACGTGTGGACACAGACGTTTAGTATGTTACCATTGGTTAAAAACAGTAGCCTGAAGCCTTCGCTTTTCTCCAGGTAAATGACAATGAGTCATTCGGTGTCAGAAACCACTTGAGCGAGGCTAATGCACATTACTCAGCAAGGCGTGATGGTGTAGGCATGAAAAGTATTTCCTTTAAAGTGTTGCAGATGTAGACCAATCACAAACCTGGATGTGGTGGAGGATTCTTCTCCAAAAACGTTGTAACCCTTGTACCAGCTCATCCCCAGATAACGACGGCTTTATCTGTGATGATCGCTGCTGCTCTTGCATGAACCCGCATTGGCTAATAAGTGGCTAATATTTGAGGAAGGTGCTGCTTCTTTCTTAACCAGACTCGGGCCAATGCGTTTTGTTAAATTCTATTGATTATGAGGAAAAATAAGAATCTATAGTGTAAACACAGCTCACGTGGCCGAGACATGTAGTGTGTGCTTAGACTGGAAGCATTGCATAACTGCTGGTTTGATAAGGCAGCCAGAGTTTACAGCCAGAGTTTACAGCCAGAGTTTACAGCCAGAGTTTACAGCCAGAGTTTACGACTGATTGGCGTATGGGAGATATGTTCAGAGTTGGCTCCAGTGCACAGAGTCTCTGTCAGTTCATATAATCAAGTGGAATTTACTGTCGGCCGGTACTTTGCAATGTACTCCGATCAGCCACATTAGCACCGCTGACCGATGACGTGAATAACATCGACTAGTTATTTCTTTACAGTGGCACCTGTCACTTACTAGTTACTAATTATACTAATTATATCCCAGGCTGCCATGGTTTCATTGTAGAACCACAGCTAACTGTAAACAATAAAATAAATTAATCAACATTTAAGTTCAACATTCAGCATTAAAAATGTACGAAAATTTATAGATTTTTTAAAATAATATTTTTTTATTATCCTTGTTTCCACTGATAAATTTAGACATTACATCTTGTGATATTACTTTTTTTCTTTCTTTCTTTCTTTTTCTTTCTTTCTTTCTTTCTTTCTTTTTTCACTCTCTCCTTTCATTCTTTCTTTCTTTATTTCTTTCTTTCTTTCTTTTTTCTCACTCTTTTAAAAAAATTATTATTATTATTATTATTAATAATAATAATAATTAATAATAATGCTAATAATAATAATTATTATAATAATACTACTACTACTAATAATAATAATAATAATAATATATTGTTACTATTTGCTATATTAATAATATTCATATTCATATTATTGCTTTCTTATTCTTATTCTTAATAATAATAATAATAATAGTAATAATATTTCTTTTTTTCTTTATTATTATTATTATTATTATTATTATTATTATTAACGCTAGAATTACTGTACACTGGTGGCAGTGAAGTTGTGGAGCTGTTCCTGCTGAACCCTGGTTTCGCTGTAAAAATGACAGTGTTATGAAACAGGAAGTGACATTGGGATTTAGGCAGATGTTGGCTCTCGGCCTCGCTGTGCTGGACGTCCCGTTCGGGGATTTTGTGTTACTGAAGCAAATCTGTGCAGGAATGTGGATGTGCCCTGCAGTTTTGGAAGCGTCTTTCCCTGTAAACCGTGCCCACCCACATTTCCTGAGCACTTCCATTTTTGGTGAAATTATTGAGAACCTTGGTGTGGGAAGTGGAGCCTCCAGCCTGGTCACATTCCTGCAGTGGAGGTGGTTGGTCAAGGCCTGGTTTAGTCGTGGTCCTACCGGTCATGTTTGCACCCATTCAGCACCCAATTTACACCCATCTGATAAGGGAGGTAACATCCAATCAGCAGCCATTAGCTTAGGTTCCCTGTTCCACCCCTGGTCTACCAAGACTTGGGTGTGGCTTCTCAAATCTGATTGGCTGAGCCATATTTATGAGAATGAATAGGCATCACTCTGCTGAACGAGGCCACTGCAATGAGCAGAGGAACCCTATTGCCATGAAGGGGTGGAGGTACCCCCACAAAACCTGTCGTTCTGAAAATGCTCTGGCCATCACAATAAGGCCTTCAGATGCTTACACTCCTGGCTCCAGCACATCAACTTGAAGAACTGGTCAGTGTGGTCAGTAGGGCTTCAGGGTTTCACAACAGCAATTTGCTTTAAAGGAAAAAGTATTTTTGAATACTTTAAAGTACTCCAGTACTTTTACTTAAAGACCAGGAGTATTCATACATAGACCTAAATACTAGTCTCACACACACGCACACACACACACACACACACACACACACACTCACAGTGACTCTTAATCTTGTCTCCCCCTTTAGGGGGATGGGAGGTGGACAATGATCAATCAGGCGCGCACACACACACACACACACACACACACACACACACACACACACACACTACAGTGGGCTGGCTCTTGAGGAAGACCACATTTGCCCCCCCGGCAACAGGACAAGATTCACAAACACTGTGTTGCCAACCAAAAAGTCCCTGAATCGAGCCTTTGCTGCAACATGAGTTCCTGTGGATCTTCTCCTGCCTTTGACTTTGTAAGTACTGCTCCTCAACATCCTGTGTGTTCCTGACCAGTGGAGATGAAGTGTGTTTAAGTGTATTGAGGCCGTGGACCATGCATTTCCACAGTACCTGCTCATTTGCATTAGCTGGAGAAACGAGAGGCGTATGGATATCTGCTGACCCTCTGGCTGCTTTAGATGGTTTGGGTGTTGAGAGGTTGGAAACACTTGCAGAACGTGTTAGTAATGTTTAGGTTAAATGTTTCAACGCTTTGAAGGCTTGCGTCAAGTGAAACCCTGTTCTGGAAGCACAAGCTCAGTCTTCTCCAGTGTTTGTTCAGTCTGCATTCCGTCTGGTTTCTCTTCTCACGACCCGGACTGTTCTCTCCCTGGGTCGTTGACTAATCTGCAATGCCTCATGGGCCGGAGCCTCTGCTGGTAGCCCTGCCGTGGAGTCTTGTTTTGACTGAAGTTCCTGGCAAATCCTGTTAAAGGAGCAGTCAGCTGTGCAGTGCTCCTCAAGCTGACGTGAACAATCAGGGTTTGGTGGACCACTGCTGTGACTCGGTTCCAAATGTGGTGGAAAATGGGTCATTTTAGTGATGGTGGTGGATGGAACCAGGGGTCATGTCTACAAGACCCACCAAAGAACTATTTCTTCTGAGGTGATGATGGTACATTTAGAAAAAAGGTTTCTAGTGGAACCCCCAATGTTCCTCTCCATCTAGAAGTACAAAGTTGTAGGCCAAAGTCATAAAACAGTGTCTCATATTTATACAGGAAAATTTTCCATGAAGTAGTAGATTTTAGGGACAAATTTATCAGACATTTGGTTCCATTTACCATCACTGTTTACTGTGCTGCCACTGTAACTGGAACATTTGCGTTGCACTAATACTCTACTGCTGCTGTTACATTCGATTTACTGAAGCAACTTACTGTTGAAAGTCACTTTTTACAGTAAAGCTCTGTACTGTTACTGTTACTATACTGTGTACATTGCATCACCACTTTATCTACAGTACAGATACTCTATACTGTTACTGTTTATATTGCACTAATACTCTATACTGTTATACTGCACTGATAATCCATATAGTTACTGTTTACATTGCACTAATACTCTATACTGTTATACTGCACTGATACTCCATATAGTTACTGTTTACATTGCACCAATACTCTATACTGTTATACTGCACTGATAATCCATATAGTTACTGTTTACATTGCACTAATACTCTATACTGTTAT
>JBBIGC010000024.1:1496565-1510394 GCA_037576955.1 Lepidarchus adonis
TATTACTACTACTACTACTACTACTACTACTACTACTATTACTACTACTATTATTACTACTACTACTACTACTACTACTAATACTATTATTACTCTTACTACTGCTACTATTACTATTACTACTATTATTACTACTACTACTATTACCACTACTACTACTACTACTACTACTACTACTACTATTACTATTATTACTACTACTACTACTATTGCTTCTACCACTACTAATACTACTACTACTACTATTACTACTACTACTACTACTGCTGCTAATATTAATAATAATATAAATATTATTGGACAAATACTAATTGAACAGAAAGTGAAGTGATCTGAAGTACAGATCTGCTCCTAAAACCCAGCCTGCTGATTGGCTGTCTTGATTTTCCACAGCCTATGAAATTCTCTCATATGACGAGATGAAACCCTGAAACAGCAAATTAAAATACATTTCAGCAGGGAAGATTCAGAAAAAGCATTCTTTCTGGCTAATATATTTGAATATTATTGCTGAAACACAAGGTCAGGGCTTGTTTATGAGTTTGTACTTTCCTTGACTTTGTAGGAGAAAAGGCTCTGTGAAGATGAGGCAGACTTTGGAGAACCTCAGACTGGACCTGAGTGAGGAAGAGGAGGATGACGTTAACCCTGCAGAGGGCAGCCCAGCCCAGAACTGAGACAGATACTAGACTGTTTGGCCAAGAACCAGTGAATGTATGACACCCAGATATGGCTTATGATGGGACATGGGCAGATTTTAATGAGGAACATGAATAATTCTGAATACATCCACAAAAAACTGCAACCATAAAGCACCAACACGTCCAATAAGAGACGACTGCCATCTATAAAACACCATGGAGATGCCACTATGGGCGCTCTTCAAATGCCTCTTTAATGGACAATAAATGCATGTAGCCAATCTGGGAAGTTAAGATTTAAGTCGTTTGGGGAAAATGTCATTAATGTTTTTGTAATGTACAGTATTTACAACTACAGAGCATAAGCTTAGCTATGGCTACTCAAGGTTTCGCAGGTGGTTGAGGTTCTATACTTTCCTGCCAAGAATTGTCCTACAAATAACCATGTAGATGCCATGCAGCTAAATATGTCGTCTTTAGGTTTTAACTGTAAAGAGCAAAGTCCTATTTAATTTTCCACTCTTTCCTGAAGGCGTGTATGTTATAAGAGAAATGTAAATAGTTATTTTACCTTAATTGTTTTTGTTTAAGGGCAAAATGTGAGTCTAGGACGCAGCTACTCAAAGCTAACAGTGGGTGTTTGTCTGGTGTGGGATTGTTTCATGAATGGACTTTGGGATCTTTCAAATATTTATTGGACTGTAATTCTGAGGACTGTAATTGAGAAGGAACCAGAGTTTATCGGGTTGTTATTTTCTCTAATGGTCATTAAATACGAACTTAGCATTACACAGTTCCATCACACTTCCATTTTCGCAAGAAAACCAATCTTAGCTTGACTTACGGCCTTGGCGTATCTTGTATGGCGGTGGGATTTGGAACGGTATGGGGAATTTTAATGTAAAAGCTAAATTTAATGGATTTTTGAATACGACTGTAATGTAGGATATTGTGGGACAAGTGGAACTGCAAGCGCAACTTCCTCCTCCTCAACTAAAGCTCTGAACAGCATCACTTTCATCTCCATTGTTTGCAGCAACATGAAGAACTTCCTTGTTGAGTTAATAGAGATGTTGATGAATCTCAGTAAAAAAATATGTGCGACAACACAATGACCAATGTGAACATGTAAAGAACGCCAAGTCCTTTCAACTGTCAACTGTATCAACTGAAACACCAAAGCCTGAGAACGTAGGATATATAATATGTAATGTCCATGCTAAAACACTAAGTGGCATTGTTGGATCACAAAGCATTTTGCCGATTCCTCCTGGACTTCAGGAAAAGACAAAGGGCCTTGATGAAACAGAACTTTGTGGTATGGAATCCGACCCATCTGAAATACCCCCATAGATATGTCCAGTATCACCTGGTTGTCCTTCAGACCCACCCCCGATTTCCTCCTGGCTTGCAAAGACGTTTGAGGAGACCTTAGTCCCCTTGGATTAAAAGATAGTGTGACCCCTTTATTCGATTCTTTTGGACAGTTGTGAACAGTAATTCCACCAAGACCCTTTATAAGAAGTGGTCCTGCGAACGTCCAAATTCTAGAGCAGTTTGAGGTTTCAATATTACCCAGCCTCAATCCAACCAATGTTCAATCCCAGGAATACGTAGTAATCCAGAACACAGGACCTCCCTCCTATACATACTTCTTTGTTCCTGTCCCAGACACAGATTTCACAGAAACAAAAAAGGTTCCAAAACTAATTTTTTCATCGTATTGCTCTTTTTATAGAGATTAACAAAATACAAAATCCTCCTCACCCTAAATGTAGTCAATCATTGCTCCAAGCTCAAGACCAAACCAAAGAAATTTCAGACATTATTTCTTGGTAATTGATTACATAAGCTATGGAGGGTATTTGACAATTGCTTAAGGAACTTTTTCAATTTGTGTTGATTTTAAACAGAATATGAATAACAGACGTTCTTGGAAAAATACCTACTTTACCTTCGTCGACACAAGTAGATGCCTTTAAAATGAAGCAATAATCATGGCTAAGAGCTTTATGTTATGTATTGTATGGTTCATGGTTAGGGCAATGTCAACATAGCATATACAGTGGTGTGAAAAAGTGTTTACCCCCTTCATGATTTATTTTTTCCATGTTTGTCACACTTAAATGTCTCAGATCATCCAAAAAATGTATTATCAGTCAAAGACAACACAAATAAACACAAAAGGCAGTTTTTAAGTGGTCAATTTTATTTTTATAGCGCTTTTTACATCTGATGTTGTCACAAAGCGGCTTTACAGAATTTACAGAATCCGGGGCCGAGCCCCAACTGAGAGGCAAAGAAAAAATCAGAAGGGGAACCCATCCTCCTCTGGTCGACACCACAGAGTGAAAACAGACAGAGAATACAGATGAATAATTATAAACTAGGAGTAACAATGAGGGAAGGATTTTATTATTAAGGGAGAAATAAATGGGTGCCATGTATGTTTGGATACAGGGGGGCGGGGCAATCACAAAGAATCACAAACATAACGGTGGTTCATCAAACCTGCTAGTTCTATAGCCACACCCAGGCCTGATTCCTGCCACACCTGTTCTTAATCAAGAAATCACTTAAATCAGACCTGCCTGACAAAGTGAAGTCGACCCAAAGTTCCTCTAAAGCTAGACATTGTGCCGAGATCCCAAGAAATTCAGAAACAATTTATAAAGAAAATATCTATCAGTCTGGAAAAAGGTTAGAAAGCCATTTTTAAAGCTTTGGGACTCCCGGGAACCACAGTGAGAACCATTATCCACAAATGGTGAAAACACAGAACAGTGCTGAACCTTCCCAGGAGTGGCCAACCGACTAAAATTACCCCAAGAACTCAGCCACGACTCATCCAAGAGGTCACAAAAGACCCCACAACAACATTCAAAATGCATTTTGTGTTTAATTGTGTTGTCTTTGACTAATATTTAAATTTGTTCGATGATCTGAAACATTAAAGTGTGACAAACGTAAAAAAAAGAAAGAAATCAGGAACACTTTTTCACACAACTGTACAGTAAAATACTAAATCAAGAGCGATTCCAAGTGACTTGATTTTTAAAACTTTATTTATGTATTGATAAAAAAAGAAATGTGAGTGCATAAACTAAGCCAGCACATAAGCCATTTGGAAAATGCACTAAACATCATTTGGACATATACAAAATGTTTGGGGATTTAAAAGAACACGACTGTGCAAAGCATACATTTTTTTTTGCCATAACGTCATTCAAGATTAATTCAAGCAATGCATCTTTATACTTGAACCAGTTTAAGTACTCTTAAAACCACACTTATGAAAATACTTAACCTAATGTCTATCTCCTGCATCTGGAGCTTATGGTGGGCTACCATAGACATTAATTTTCAATGAACATTGGGCAGTGACAATGGAAGTCAATGGGCAGTGATTCATTCTCTTAATATTGTTCAACATTTCAACATTAATTTGTAAAGCTAAAAGCTAAAACAAACGACATTTTAAGACTCAGAAAATGTCTTAGCAAAGCAGCTCTAATGAAGTTTTATCCAACTTTTCAACCATGGAGCAACAAGTAGTTCCAGTTTATGGGCATCTGTGAAAAACCCACCGACAACCATCTTGGTAACTGCTTTCTTCTGAAGACCTTGCCTCTGGAAGTAGAGATTTTTAGTTTTGTAATTTTGTTTGAAGGAACTTAGTAGCTGCCCATGAAATCCTAACTTTTACTTAACACGTTAACATATTTCCAGTTCTTCAGAACTGTTGAAATTACTGTCCATCGTAATTGACCACCTGCTACAGATGCAGCAGATTGAGATTGTGAAAATGCTGAAGTATTCCTTTAAAGATAGTCGAAGCACCTTCGGCAGGTACAACGAAGACCTGCTTTGACATCCTGGCTCCCATCAAGCAAGAAGCAGCAAATATTCACCCCAGGTCAACTCTTTAAAAGGAAAAAACTGACAGGCTTGACCTGTAAACCCACAAAACACCCAAGAACTCACTATCAAAAAGCTCATTCCCCATTAAATCATGCTATAATGTACTACAATACACTTCAGGTCAGAAATAAAGGGTTAGTGCACGCTCTCACACAGACTCACACTTGAACATACGGAGCCGCAGGCATCGCAGTACTCGATTACAATATATATTTTTTCTTTATTCATAAGGAACATACAGAACACTCATAACTTAATGTTCTCAAAGAAAACAGAGTTAATGTTAACCTGGTATACTGTAACACATCCTACTCATACCTATATTCTTTTTTTAATTATTCTTTTTAAATCTTTTGTTAAATATATTTCTTATGCATTAAAATATCTAAGAGTTCACGACTTGTACAAAGGATTGGACAGAGTCATTGGTCAGTAGAGCTATACAGGCACGACAAGAGAATCATCCAATGTAAACTTTCATGAGAGTGGGCTGGAGTTAAGACATAGCATTTTGTATTAAGAAGTTCCTTTTCATCAATAAAGTGGTCTTGCACTGTGCCGGGAGGGTTTAGTCATTATACTGGAATGATTTGGTCCAAGGATTGTCACACTGGAAAAAACTGTCAACATCTTTTTTATTAAAGGGACACTCTGGCCAAAACAAAAGAAAAGTCATCGCTACGCTTGTCATGAACAGGCCTACTTGATTTTCCAGTCTTATGACCCCTTTTGAAGATGCATCTTGAATCTTTGAAAAACTGCAACTACGTACTTTAAAAAAAAATCTGAAATGTTTGGCTTAGCCAAATAATAACAAAAAAAAAAGCTAGCATTTATCCAAACCAAATCCTACTGCAGTATATCTGTGGTAGCTTTCTTCAAATCAATGGAGAGAATGGACTCAAAAAGGTTTGTCATTGGAAAAACATCCCTAGACACTTCAGTTTGGCTTCTTCAATCTGGTTGAAAGTGTAAAAAAAGGTACCTGGCATTTGTTTTGTGCGGAATAAATGTAGAATAGCTGTTTATTGCATTAACCAGCTAGCAAATACATAAATAAATAAACAAATGAAATAAAATGAATAAGAATAAGAAGAGAAAAACAACAAACCAAGCTAGCATAAATGTTAACCAATGTTCACTGCAGCTGTATAACTGTAGCAATTTTCTCCAAATTCTCTCTCTAAAGCCGCCAAAGTCTGTGAAGTTGCTCTGAACTTAGACTTTCGACTTTAGCTTAAAAAGGGTAAAAACATATCTATCTGTTCTGTGCCGAATAAAGATAGATGCTAATGCTTCCTGCATTAGCCAGATAACAACAATAAAGCTAATGCTTCCTGCATTAGCCAGCTAACAACAATAACAACAGAATAATAGCACAAATGCTAATCAAATCTAACTGCAGGTATATAACTAGGAGATTCTAAGTGGTATAAGTAATTATGTCCAAATTGTCATTACAATAGAGAGGACAGACTCTACAAAGTTAGCGAAGTAGCTCCTAGCATAAACAGACACAGGTTTTTTAACAAAACAGATATTCCTAATGGTTTCATGATGTATTTTTCACTTTGGTGACAGAATGCTAAAGAAGGAAGACAGAGAAATGGTGTAAAATCATAAATTGTGATGAACAGATGACTCAGAGGGATATGAAACACAACAAACAATACTGATTTCTAGTTTTAGGCCAAAATGCCCCTTTAAAGCAGCACACATCCATATTGTCAATACAGCAGTGGACAGATATTCGAGAATAAAGAGGGAAGTAAAAAATCTAAACCCCAGTTTTGCCTCTAAATTGGCAGACAAGATGTCTTTCAGTAACTCCGTAGGACTGAGCTGATATAAGCAGGAGGAATATGGCACAAGGCGTTTGTTTTGGCACTGAGGGAAACTGTGTTTACCTTCAAACCATAGAAAAATTAAGTATGCAAATTGGGTTAACCCTAGATTAATACAAATGAAGTCTATTACAAACCCAAGAGCAATGCCCAATAGGCTTACACTACTCTTTTCGAAAAAGTACATTTTAAAAACAATAATCCGCAATTGGCTGCTTCAGAGAACAGTGAAAAACAATGTCGGTGCATGTAGGCCACTCTGGCGCCAGTGCATTCACTCTGCGAAAACATCGTCACGAAACTGAAGAGAAAGATGGAGCAGGATGATTCCAAGCAGGATTTGTGTAATGATACAAAATCTTTTCTCAGGTAGTCTACACAGCAGGTCTGCTCTTAAGGAAACTGGTACCCCTCATGAAACGAGACTATCTTAGCTCGACTGATTTCTCAGGTCATTATACAAAACTAAACTGATTTTCCACAATCAAGGATTCAGTAAAGTATCTTTTTATATTTTTTGTTCGCAAAAAAAGTGTGATTGTATGATTTTTAAAGAATTTATTTGTATAAAGGTGCAGAAAATAAGTATTTCGCACCTACAAACAAGCAAGAATTCTCTCCTTCACAGACCTGTTACTTCTTCTTTAAGAAGCTCTTCTATCCTCCACTCGTTACCTGTATTAATGGCACCTGTTTGAACTCGTTATCTATATAAAAGACACCTGTCCACACCTTCAAACAGTCAGACTCCAACATCCACCATGGCCAAGACCAGAGAGCTGTCTAACAACACCAGGGACAAGACTGTACATCTGCACAAGACTGGGACGAGCCGATCTACAATAGGCAGCGGCTTGAGGGGAAGAGATCAACTGTTGGCGCAAATTTTAGACATGTAAGTAATACAAGATCACTGACAAACTTCCTCAACCTGGGGCTTCAGGCAAGATCTCACCGTGTGGGGTAGAAATGATCTTGAGAATGGTGAGGAAACACACGGGGGGAAATGGTTAATGACCTGAAGACAGCTGGGACCACAGTAACAAATGTTACTATTAGTAACAGATTACGTCATCATGGATTAAAATCATGCAGCACTTGAAAGCCAGCACATGTCCAGGCCCGTCTAAAGTTTGCAGGGACCATCTTGATGTCATATGGTCAGATGAGACCAAAATGAAACTCTGGTATAAATGCCACTCATCGTGTTAGGAGGGGGAAGAATCTTGAGTTGCATCCCAAAAACACCACTGTGAAGCATGGGGGTGGAAACATTATGGAGAATCTGTGGAGAGAGTTGAACATCTATGTTGCCCAGCAACACCCCCAAAACATCACAGCTCCTGAGAACATCTGCATGGAAGATGAATAGGCCATTATACCAGCTACAGTATGTGCAAACCTGGTAAAGACCTACAGGAAATGTTTGACCTCTGTCAGGTGAACTCAATACTGTTATCAACTAAATACTTATTTTCTGCACCATTATGCAAAAAAATGTCATACAATGTGATTTCCTGGATTTTTTTTACATTCTATCTCTCACAGTTGAAGTGAACCCATGATGAAAACTAGAGACCTCTCTCATCTTTTTAAGTGGGACAACTTGCAGAATCAGTGGCTGCCAAATACTTTTTTGCCTTCTAAATGCTCCAAACTGGTGCAGCTGTCCTACTGTCCTATCAAAAGTAGATTGCGAGAGTTCATTCCCTGGCACTCCATGGCTGAGAGTACACAAGAGCATAATTGTCTCTTCTTGAGTGGGTAGGAAGGCCCTCCCTCTTCCCCCATGATGCTAACCAGGTGGCTGGTATCTGCAGAATCCGCAGCTACAAGGGCGCCGAGCAGAAATGTTGCATTAGCAGCAATCTGAGATAATGCTGTGGAGCTTCGGGTGACTTGAAGGAAGTGTGTGCTATCTTTTACCCTCCTTGCTTAGTAGCATCATGCTATGAGGCGCGCTAGCTAGCCTTCATCCTTTGTACCCTTACTCTTGCCAACTGTCTTGCTGTTCAAATTTAGCATGTCATGCCTGGTCCAGAATGATGCCCTATGCCCCGGCAATGCCCATTGAAGTCTTCAACCACACTCAGATGTACAAATCGAGGATGCTAGGTTTAAATACACCCCTAATGCAGACTTGCATTAATAGTTAAGTTTGCAGTCTTGTGTTCCAGACTTCAGAATCATTCACCTGAGCTCCATCATGCATCGTATACTTAAATTGTGCCATAATTACATATTACAAAATATCCTACCTCCATGATGTAATCGTAATACGTTCTGGTGGACTGCGGGGCATAAGGTTTCATTTGGAACAGGATTCTTAATGTGAGCTTCACCAAAGTACACACTGATAAAGGAACTGAGGGGCTTTGAACTTGTGTCTGGTTATGGCCAGAAAACATTTACTGAGTACAATGAGGAGAACTGCCTCTTGATAATGTTTTTCATATTGATCAGGCACTAGAAGATGCTTCTGAGCAAATCCAAAATGAATAGATCTATATGGAGCTTTTATACAACATTTCTAATGGATTCAAGTACACTAAATTATTTCATGAACAACGGTGTAAAAGCTTTCAACATTGCTGTCGTTTTTTAAAACACCGTTTTAGTTGCAGGACTTTTTTACAGTGACTTCTGTGCATTCAGGACAGCCGACCAATCAGAATTGTAGATTGTCCTACCAGGTACAACAAATTTACTGTAGGTGAAAAAGAAAAAATGCTGGTAGAATTTTTTTTTTATGTTGTACTTTCTTTGCCCAAAATGAGTGAAAACATTTTAAATGAACAAAAATATTTTATATTTAATGAACCCCATTTACCCCAGTTAGAACTCCCTTATTGTAAACTCTTACTTTTAAACTAGCTCTGCTCTCAGGCAGTAGGAAAACTGAAGGGGTATAAGGGAAACCTACCCATATCTGTAGGTATCAATACATTGCAAGACTTTAAGGCTTTATGAGTCGAATCCCATGTGAAAGAATGGGGGCAATGCTGAACTGTGCAGTAGGCCTATGACTGGGAAAAGCAAAAGAGCTTTGAATACTGGTTAGCTGCACAAGTCCTATGTTAATAAATATTTCAGCATGTTAAAATTTGTTCTTTAAATTCAGACTGAATCTACGGACAATGTTCGTTAAAGGCAGACCCTGTCAAACTCTAGGCAATACAAAGTATTTGTATTTTTGGCACACAAATGACTGTTTTAAGCAAATGTGTTTTTTAACAGCTCAAAACTGAACTACCAGTGGTAAAAGTGATAGGTGGGTCTTGTCCAGAATCCCTCTATGGTCCAAGAATTGGACCATTACCTGTGTAACTGCTATGTCTAAAAGAATAATGTTTCCTTTTATAAACCAATGAGAGATTAATTTTATTTGCTAAATATAAAAGAACAACATCTGTGTAATTGCATCCATGTGTGAACAGAGCGAGGCCATTGTCCCGAGAACTCATGGCCGGTCAGTGAGCAAAATCAGGAAAAGCATCAAAGGGTAAAGAAGATTGGTCATTTACCCAAGACGCTGATGCAAGAAACGAGATTCGGGAACTTCGGGAATCAAAATTGTTGGCAAACTCCAAAAATGGCAAAAGACTTGGGGTGTTTTACAAAATATATCAAGTCCTGCCTCCTGTACGCTCTACCCAGACACCGCCCCTTGCCTGAACCAAAGTATTTACAGTACTTGTGAAATCTCGTGCTAAATGCTATATGTGTTAAAGGGCAACTCGAGACAATATCTGATGCATGTGTAAAAACAGCTTTGGTCATATTACACCGATTTTCTTTTTCAAAATATGGGGTTACTAAGGTGCCCAAATTTAGCTTACAACTGTTCATATAATTTAATTCAGTTTATATAAAAATCCTAGATTCTAAATATGAGCAATTGTGAGCCAAAATAGAATCCAATAGCTTAAATATTTTTTTTCCTGTTATGCCAAGAAAATGGTCCACACTGAGCATAATCACCTTTAGAAATCTGGTCCTAAAAGTTGATTTTACCAAACCCAGCACATAAGAGCAAATTCAGTGGGTCATTACTGTTGACAGACCCAGAATTCTGAAATACCAAGCCTGAAAGCCTGAAACTGAAAAGCCAACTGGCAAATGGAATGTTAGTGTTTGGGCCAGGTGCCGAATGCAGGCGAAAAAATAACATATCGAAAATTAAAGATTCAAATGGATTTTGTGTAAATTTAGGCACAAGATGAAAACAAGAACCATAGACATTCATTTGGTAGTGCAACCCATACAATTAAGATATCTGTGCTGTACTTAAAAGATATTCTATCCTAAATTTCTCCAAGAATGTTTCAATAAGTGGGACTGTGTTACCCGGAGATTTCCCAAATGCATTTTGAGGAAAAGGAAAACCAAAAACTAAAAAAAACGCAGTGTCCACATGTCTCAAATTCATTGGCCAGGACAGACAGGACTGGAGCGACAGGCGTCCACAGCCACGCTTTTCATGACCACATCAGCACATACAGGGCTGAACTGCAATTCCGCGTTTGTCCACCGGAGGGAGGTGGGGTGGGGCTTGGGATTGCAAAGCAGGGCCTTGCATCTTTAACAGGAGCATTTCTTCTCGCTAACAGGGGCAGCGGTCAGCTTGCTGGCGCCATCGGTGTTCTGGGCATCGCCTGAAGGCTTGTCCACGCACTGCTCCATTCTCTTCATCACCAGGTCCAGCAGGGTGACCACGGCCTTGTCCACCTGGGCGCCTGTTGCTGCACTCGTCTCGAAGTAAGGGATGCTGGTAAGGAGAGAAATAAAGGATGTTGGTTTGGTCTTCAGCAACAGTTTCAAAAAACAAAACTTGACAGTTGGGTCCAAGTTAATGCAGCTAAGTAGTGAAACCTTTTCTACCAATTTGCATTAGTATAGGAAAGGCTATAGGTCTGGATGACAATCTGCATTCCAGTTCATCCTAAAGATGAACTTAGTCAGGGGTCGGGGTTCTCTGCAGGCCCTATACCCGAGATGCTAGTTCAGCAAACTAGGAGAAAATTCTTCCACTTTGCAGCATAATTGTCGACTAAACCATCTCTTCGCAAGTGAGCGCCACAGTGCAGCTGGTCTCCATGGATAATAGTTTATGGTTCTAACCCAGCAAAGTGTCGTTGGCACTCTGGACTTTGTCTGTTACAGCAAAGAACTGGTTTTGTTGCAATCAGCTCCTTTGGACTGTTTGGTGTAAAAGAAGTAAGAAGTTCCTCCACACCAAATGCATCAGCCATATCTTTATGAGTTCCACCTTGTGCACAGGGGCTGTCAATGGCCTCTTAAACACATACAGAGTTATGCAAAAGTTTGGGCACCCCTTGATAAATATCCCAATCCCATTCTTCCTGCAAAAAGCTTCTAGTTCTGTAATATTATTTGGTCGTCTTGCATGCACAGCTCTTTTAAGATCTACCCACAAATTTTCAATAAGGGGACTGTGATGGCCATTCCAAAACCTTCAGCTTCATCTCTTGAGGTCGTCCATGGTGGATTTTGAGGTTTGTTTAGGATCATTGTCCTGTTGTAGAAGCCATCATCTTTTCAGCTTCAGCTTTTTTACAGATGGTGTGATGTTTGCTTTCAGAATTTGCTGGTATTTAGTGGAATCCATTCTTCCTTTCATCTGTGCAATGATTCCTGTGCCAATGGCTGCAACACAACCCCAAAGTGTGATAGATCCACCCATGCTTAATGTTTCGTAAGGTGTTCTTTTCATGAAATGCTGCTCCTTTATTTCTCCAAACATGCCTTTGCTGATTGTGGCCAAAGATTCTATTTTAACCTAATCAGTACACAGAACTTGTTTCTAAAACGCATCAGGCGTCTGTAGATGTTCTGTTGCATACTTCTGGTGTTGAATTTTATGATGGGGACGCAGATAAGGTTTTCTTCTGTTGACTCTTCCATGAAGGTTTTGTGGAATGGTGCACCACCACTCCTGAGTCTGATAAACCTTTCTGCAGGTTTTTTGCAGCCAAAAAGGGATTTTGATTGGTCTTTCTGACCAGCATACGAACAGGCCTCTCTGAGAGTTTTTTTGGTCTTCCAGATCTTATCTTGACCTCCACAGTTCCCCTGAACTGCCATCTCTTAATTACATTTCTCACTGTGGAATCTTCAAGCTGACTTTACTATCTTCTTGTAGCTTTCTCCTGCATTGTGGGCATCAATAACGTTCATTTTCAGAGTCTTACACAGCTTAGAGGAACCCATGGTTGTTGAGTGTCCACAAGTGTGTGCACAAGGTTTGAAGTCTAGGATCTAACGAGCTGATTAAAGTCTAATACCTTGTAAAAAGAATCTGAGGGTGCCCAAACTTTTGCACAATGTCATAATAATATTTTTATTTTTGTTTGATTTATGGCATAAAACGTTACTATGCATTAATGTTTGCTGAAAATATTGTGTATTTTTTCCATGCCCTAAAGAGATGTTCACATCTTCAATCACAAAATCACCAAAATCTGTGATTTATCAAGGGGTGGCCAAACTTTTGCATAAAACTGTAGAGCAAACCTTAGACAACAAATAATAAATTATCATCATCTAGCACCTCACTGCTAAAGTTACGAGTGAAAGCAACTGCTGCTCATTTTATCCCAACTTCCAGCTTTTACTGACCAATTTGCCCACAGGTGCCATTAAGCAGCGCTGTTATTATGTGAATTGTGGAGAAAACCAAGCAGGTTTTGTGGGTAATTACAGGGCAGGTATATCAGGTTGAATAGCAAAAGAAATAAAATATTCCAACCATCTACAGAGAAGGAGTGGGTAATAATTACACAAGCTAAACCACATAGTCATTAAAGCCCCACTCAGGGAAATAATACGACCTGCAGGACAACTTCTGACGACTTTTTTCAGTGTAACAACAGTTT
This sequence comes from Lepidarchus adonis, assembly GCA_037576955.1. Lineage (NCBI taxonomy): Eukaryota > Metazoa > Chordata > Actinopteri > Characiformes > Lepidarchidae > Lepidarchus > Lepidarchus adonis. The sequence goes on from JBBIGC010000024.1 coordinate 1,509,868, forward strand.
TTTTTCTAGTTTTCATGACATTTATTTGATTGTGCCATTCTGAATGGCAAGAGTTCACTGTACCATTCCAACACCTTTCACAGTTAATTACATATGGGACTTTCTACACCTACTCACCAGTCACAGATTTCTATTCAAATTTTTAGGCAAAAAGTGCTCCATTAAGTTATGGTACCACTTAAATGTTTTAGAACATCAAGTGTTTCCAGTGTCTACTGGTAGTTTTAGCAGTTGAGTTCAGTGAATAACCATAAATGATAAAAGTCACCAAAGACTAAAATATTCTGTCGATTTCATAGACAACACTTTTCCCCTCAAGCTTTTCTGCAGCAATGGAAGTTAATGAAGCCCTGAAGATTAATAAAGATTAACAATTCCCACAGGTGCTGTTTCCAACTTCTGATGATGACCTACAAACCCCTCTGTGTGAACAAAGGCAGGAACACACCATTCCTCCACCCTCTGATGCAGTATTAGTACAGTACTGTGGAGCAGGAAGTAGTACTGTATATGGAGATCACAATGTG
>JBBIGC010000024.1:1551656-1573139 GCA_037576955.1 Lepidarchus adonis
CTGGCTGGAGCCGAGGACAATGCATTCTCACTGGCAATCCATGTTTTTGGTGTGAGAGGAGGTTCTTTCCTCTAACAATACTATTGCTAGGACTCTGTACCTTTTTCTATTTGAGTGTTGTTAAGTACAATTTTTAAAAAATGTGAATAAGTTCAAGATTTCTTCAAGATTTCTTCAATATTCCTTTCAGAAAGTAAAATCCATATACTGTCAAGATAAAAAATTTAAGAACACTTGACAAATCATATGTTGCATGGTTGGATCTTAACAAGGTTCCAGGTAAAACTTCAACATGCTAGAAGAACAAAATGTTTTGAGCATCAATTTATTGACAACAACAAAAATTTTAGGACCACATGACTTTAAAAGGACAAATCTGTGTAAAAATGTGGATTCATTGCCATTTTCAGGTAATCACACGGTCATGACGTTCTGAGGCAAAAAAAGTTCCTTTTTTGAAGGTGGTCGGGTTATTGAACTGCATAAGCATCGCTGCTGAAGTGGGACGCAGTAAGACAGTAATTTGGAATTTCTTAAATGATCCTGAGGGCTATGGAACAAAAAAAATCAAGCGGAAGCTGAATTTCACCAGCACTAAGCCAGAGGATCCAATTGCCTGTGCGTCAAGACACTGGACGATCCTCCACCCAAATTAAGGCTGTTAACCTGCGGTACCTACTGCAGCCACATATCCATCAGACAGCATCTGAGACTGAAGGACTTCAATGGTCGTTTTCTGTTCCCTTTCCTGGTACACTACAGTTTTCTGCTTTAGTAGGGAGGTGGGTTATGAAATAAGGCAACATGACCAAACTCAAGACGACCGTTTCTGCCTCAGTAAATAGGCCAAAACAAGAAGCTGATCAAACTGATAAGATTTCCTGTTGGGCAGGTTCACCGCTCCTCAGAGAGACAAGAACAATGAACAATGAGTTCCAATCACTGTCCAACTACAGCACTTATCCCATTACACACATTGTCATGAACACAGCATACTCAGACTCTCAAGACAAAAAGACAGGTAAATCCCTAAAAGAGACATCCTATCCATCCTCACAATATCGTTCTCTGCGATGCTGATCTCGCAGGAGGCTGTTGTATAAGCTTCTGTCAAGGTGACCAATGTCGCTGGGTGTTTTGATGAATCATATTGCTGTAACCCAAAAAAAGTCACATTTTGCCCAATCATTAGCCAGTAAATCCCCTTTTTGGTGGAGATGTTTTTAAAGGGGACCATATGCTACATTTTCCTTCCATTTCGTTTGCCCAAACATTTTCCAACATTTTCCCATAAACAGGCCATTTCTGTTTTTGTGCCTTGTAAAGAGATATATGAAAATCATTTCTGTTCTGACTAGTTTCCCTGTATTGCACCTTATTCAAAAGGCAGCTGGGAGCTAGAATGCGAATGGGTGGGGCTAAACTGCTTAATAAGGAGACATGTAAAAATGTTGGATTTGTGACGTCACAAAAACTATATTTTTAAACTGTTTTTAAAGCTTAGTTCCCTTATATGGGCTACAATGATGGAAGAAGAAAACGTACATGTTGAAACGTACATGTAGAACAGTGTTTCGGCAGTTTGAGGGGGACTTATACAATATTGACCAAGTGGTCTTAACGTTATGGCTGATTGGCCCTTTTCAGTACTAGAGATACACCGCGTACCTGGACTGTTAGCCACACTATCAAAGTGGCAGTTCGCCAGCATGAAGTGCTGCGCTCCTGTCTTGGGTTCGAGGCGGACGGCCACGTTGGTGATGCGGTCGTAGTAGCTAGTGAAGCCCCCGAGGAAGTCGATGCTAAAGGAGCCAGTGGGCCGCTGCACGTCCAAGGTGACGGCGTGAGGTCCGGCGGCGCTCTCAGCTCGCACCAGCTGCACCTGCTCCAGGAGGTAGCTGACGGTCAACACCTCGTTCTCCACACTGCCCACCGGCCGAGGCCCCATGCCAGTGATGTGCTCCAGGTGTTTCCTGTTTCAGGTGACACATAGTCATTAGAAGAAAATACCACAAATACTAGAATTCAGTAGTCACCCAAATCTGCTCAAACTGCTCCAATGGCATCCAGCTGGTCCAACACTACTGAAGAACATTGAATATCTAGTTATTTCATTATAATTACACAATAATAATAATTTTTTCTATATATGTAGACCCAATGAAAAAGTACTTACCATGAAAACTTTTTCCAACAAATGTGAACAAAAACATTTCACACTTGTTGATTTTAATCCAACATATTACTCATAAAATTTTACTCAAGCATTTTCATGATCTAAACAAACTAATCAGCAGCTCAGTCACATATCAAATTAAAAACATTCCTACAATCTGTTACACAGTCCCTAAAATTGCAAACAGATGTACAATTTCCACACTTATTTTTCACATAAATGTATTAATGTAATGTGATCCATTGTGTTAAAAATAATACATTATTAATCACTATAATACATAATTATGGTCCAATTTTGCTTTTATTTTTACTTATTTAATGAAATTCAGCTGAAATACTAAAGTGCAACATTGTCGACCTGTTATTTTCATAGTAAATTAAAGACAAAATGAGGATCTAGCAACACTGTACAGATGACAGGCTGCACAAACAGCACAGTCTTAACATTTAGTCTTTCAGTCGCATCCTCTTGACCAGGTCATTGTGTGTGTGGCAGAAATATTGCATCTTAACTGATGCAATATTTAGAAGGAAACCTATGAAAAGCCACAAATGTACTGACCACACTAGTTCCTCAGAGGCTGAGGAGTGTTAACCCTATGAGTCACTGCTAAATGTAATGCGAACACACACACTGCACACACTTTCCAAAGCAAACATCAGCACAATCCCGAGAAGAATGCTGACTCACTTTTACAGCTACAGCACTGATAAGACCTACTCCCCTGAGATGCATGCACATACCTGACCTGGTAAACTAATAAAGCAGTTCCATTTACTTGCCTCCATGTACTTAAGTACTCTTAAATATTTTCCCTTTTGCGACTTTGCTCCTTAAAAACATGCAGCATTAACATTTTAAACTTCAACAGCTCTTCTGTAGGATCAAACAAGATGGGGCATAATTCACTGCTCACATGTATCGGCGAGTCTTGGGTGCCTACTGCACTTTGGATGATTCACCACTTCTCCTGCTTTGGATCACTTTTGGTACGTACTGACTACTGCATATCTGGAACATTCAACAAGACCTGCTGTTTTGCAAATACTCTAGCCATCACATTAAAGCCCACCTAAAAGTGGCCCAGGCTCATAGGCTCCTGCTGTCAGCTCTTCAGAATTCCAGCTGTGTATATGCATATATACATAATATACTTTTGGCAATTCGCTCCTTTGCCTTTACATGCAAATGAACTTAAGTGACATCCCTTCCTTTATCCCAGAGGCTTTATAAACAGCCGTGCATAAACAACCTCAAATTACAGTAAAGCATTCCTGTAGGTCTTCACCAGGTTTGCACACACTTTATTTGGGATTTTAGCCAATTCTTCCATGCAGACCTTCTGAAGAGCTGTGATGTTTTGGGGCTGTTGCTGGGCAACACAGACTTTCAACCTCCACATATTCTCTATTGGATTGAGGTCCGGAGACTGGCTAGGCCCAAAATCTCATGATACATGGCCCCATTCATTCTTTCCTTAATATGGATCAGTCGTCCTGTCCCCTTTGCAGAAAAGAAGCCACAAAGCATAATGTTTCCACCCCCATGCTTCACAGTGGGTAAGTTGTGCTTGGGATGCAACTCCGCATTCTTACCCGCAGCATTACGGAATTTACCAATTTGAAGTAAAAGCATCTAATTTGAACCCTGAAGGCCTTTGCAACTTCATACCAGTAATGACATTATAGTGTGAACAATTAAATTAATAACACTTTTTAAACTTACCAATATCATTCCACAACACAAAAACTACGCAACACAGGTATATCTTAACCCCTTACCACATTCCTACTCCCTTTCACAGGCACGTGCGTCTCTGAGCTTTCACTCAGTGTTTTAATAAAATTTAACTAGTTAAATTAGTTTAACGTGTGTTATTGTTAATTTCTGCCACAAAATTTAAGCAAAGCGGCTTTGTTTAAACATGTTGCTGCATTCGATGCTAAATCAACACACGTGTACATTAACAGAAATAGTGAAAGAAAAAAACATTTTATGTGCAAATACCTGTGCAGAATAACGTATGAGATATACATGAAGATATTCATGCAATATACAGAAAATCTGCACATTCTGAGAAAATGTATTATACTGTATGCAGCAGTAGGGGTAGGATTTCGGCACAACACTCTGCAGTGCCAAATCAGTGACAGAACGTCCTCACTGATCTATCTTTGCGTTGCTTTTACCACCGTATTCACACAATGTAATTTAAATTAAATTAGTCATTTGGATACGTCTTCTTTTTGTACTGAATTATACTTTCAGTGAGTGCGTTTAATATTTTTAGATAAGACTCCCCACTTAAGCAAGCTGGTTACATAGTTTTGTAAAACTCATATTTAAGCCATAGCTTATTATTTGGATAATGTGTGTGTATGTATATATATATATACACACACAAATACACACACACACAGTCAAACCCCATTAGCTCGCCCCCCACCTCTCACCGTGAAATGTGGCAAGACAGATTTCCTCCCATGTATTCAACCCTGCCTCTCGCCAAATTTTGAGCCTGGACCAATAGAGGTGATTTAACGAGGTTTGACTGTACATATGTTATATATAAGTAATTACAATATTAGAAATCTCCTGAACATGCAGTAAAATATCAAGATATCAATTATATTTTTAAAAGCTACACTGACATCATAAATAACAAATAATAAATGAATGAAAACTGCTTATTTGAGGGCCTCTATGCTACTGTATTTTTCATAGTGTGAATTGCACATTTGCATGTGTTACAACACACTTCAGTTGGTTTACAGTGTGTGTCCCCGTTAGCCTGTGTCCAGTCCAGTGTGTACTCTGTCTGTATGTGTTGGTTCCACAATGCTGCCAATGCACCAACTTCCTCACACACTTGCCCCGGGCCGGTGCAGTGGCCTTGGCCCTGGCCCCGACCCACGCTAATCTGGGCGGAACCCAGCTGATGGACCCACCGTGCCCTCTCCGAGCTGAACTCCCCGGTGTGGGTCCCTACGAGCAGCTGATGGATGGACATCTGCACCAGCGCCCACTGCGCGCACACGAACAGCACCAGCAGCAGCGCAGCCGCCGCTTCACCCAACTGCTGCAGGCCAGTCTCGGGCTTCCCCTTCCAACCCTCGCGCTCCGCCCTGCCCCGCTCCTCGCTGCGCTGCTCTATGTGCGCCTCGCCGGCGGAGCGGCGGGGCTTCGCCCTCCGCTCCAGGAGCTCCATACCGTCCAGACTACCGTCCATTAATCACCGCTAACACACGGGGAAAGATCCGGGACGGAACGCGCAGAGGGACAAACTTCTGCGGAACACAGGGCGAGAAGGGGGAGGGGCCAAGCCCAAGCCCCGCCCATTCATACTTACATGAGGGAATGATGGTAACAACAATAAGAAGAAGAAGAATGAAAAGAAATATTGAAACGTCCCAGAAAATAATACAAGGAAATAAAAAACAACACAAAAATAAAAATAAAACGTAATTTAAATACACTGCAAATCAAGGAATTAAAGAAATTAAAGAACGTAACATAAAAAGAGAGAAAAGAAAGATAATAAATAATTAAAGTAAATAAGTCAAACAAAAAATAGGCAAATAGGAGATCATAGAAAATCAATGCCATAATAATAAATACAATTAGTAAAAGTAACAATAAAAATGCATTAATCTAAAACATAAAATACTACTGAAGTGGGAAATTGTGAATCAGGTGAGCTGAGGTTTATGGAGGGTTCTTTAGCCACATTCGACTGGCCTCTTATTAAGAACCACACTAAGAAAAAAAATATTCCTCAGTTTTGAAAGTGTGATAGTAGACACACAGAAACTATTTGTTTAGCTATGTATCCTTTTAAACAATGTACATTATCAATATATTTTTAATATCAATATATTATCAATATCTAGTTTTAATATATTTTCTACTGGTTTATTTATAAGACGTAATTGTAAATAAAATATTTACTGTTATTTAATACACTTTTTAAAATTGCATATTTGTGCATAAAACAAAAGAAAGTAAATAGGGGGGGGATCAATACTTTTGCACATATTTCTTATAAATGTTGTATTCTTCCTTTATTTATGTATTTGTTTGTTGTAAAAAAAGTGCATTTTTTGTTAAGTGTAAAAATAAAATACATAGAGAACAAGAACAAGAGCTTCCAAACATATTTACAGCAATGAAACGTTGCCTTCTGCAGGTCATCCTGTGTGCTACACCCAGCATCATTAAAAAAAATATTATAATATTTAATTCTGGAAAAAAACGAATATGTATATGATTTATTTACATAAAATTGTTCCAATTAAGAAAAAATTTAGCAAAAGTTATAAAGTGCTTCTTTATAAATGCCTTTAAATCATAGCAATAAAACATTGCCCTCTGCAGGTCATTCTGTGTTTTACAGTCAGCATAATTTGACAGGCGCTCTATTAAGCAGATCTTCCTGGATTATTTAAAATAATACATGTTCTGGTTTGAACTGATTAATAAATCAAAATATACATAAACATCATAAAATGAATTATTTTTTATTCTATAGTTTTAAAACTAATTTCCTAATTCTGTTTGCCTTCAATTAAACAGGCTGTTACTTGGATTTGTATAATAATATTTTACATATTAATTATATGTAAACGAACTCCGCTCTGATTAGTCACCATCATGTCTTGTTCAAAAAGCAGTGTAGGTTTATAATTTCATTGTGAGTGAGCAAATTGTGTATGGTCTTTGCATGGTCTGTATGACCTGAATGATCTGTATGATATGTGTAGTCTAAATGGACTGTATGGACTGTAAGATTTGTATGCACTGCATTGATTATACAGACTGAATAGACTGTGTGGATTGATCATATTAAAACCAAACCAGACTGGACCAAATGAAAATGATAAGGTCAGTTTGGACCAAATCAAACTAGACTAGATTACACTAAACCAAATCAAACTAAGCTAGACCTGACTTAACCAAACCAAACTAAACCAAACTATACTAAATCAAATTAAACTGAAATAGATTAAACTAAACCAAATCAAACTAAACAAAATTAGATTAAAGCAAACTAAAGTAGGCTACACTATAGTAGACTAGACTAAACCAAAGCAAACCAAACTATACTAAATCAAATCAAACTAAACTAGACTAGACCAAACCAAAAAGCAATTTTTAAGCAATTTCCTTAGGGACAATAAAGTTTTTCTAATTCTGATTCTGATTCTGAAAAGACTAGAATAAACAAATTAAATTTAAACTAGACTAGAATCAACCAAAGCAAACTAGATTACCTTAGACTATACTAAACCAAACTAGAGTAGACTAAACTAAATCAAACTAGTAGACTATACTAAACTAAATCAGACTACACTAATCCAAACTAGACTAGACTAAACCTAACCAAATTAAACTAGACTAGACTAAACACAATCAAACAAGAGTGAACTATAGTAAATAGTAAAGCAAATCAAACTAAATCAAACTAAACTAGAATAAACCAGTCCAAACTAATCTAGACTTGCGGTGCAGTACAAAGCACATACCCACATAAGGAGGAGCTTTTAAGTGACTGAGCACTATTAACCAAATTAAACTAAAATAGAATAGACTAAATAAAACTAAACCAGATAAAACTAAACAAAATCAGACTAGACTGAACTAAACCAAATCAGTCTTAACTAGACTTAACGAGCCCAAACTAAACAAGACTAGACTAGACTAAACCAAATAAAACTTCACTAAACAAAAAACAACAACATAAAAATGAAACTAGACTTAACTAAACTAAAATAAACTGGACTAAACCAAACCAAATCAAACTAGCATAGATTACAAACTTAAGCAAATAAAACTAGACTAGACTAAATCAAATTAAACTCAAATAGACTACACTAAACCCAAATCAAACTAGACTAGACTAAACCACATCAAACTTAACTAAACTAAACTGAATTAGCCTAAAGCAAACTAAAGTGGGCTAGACTATACTAGATTAAATCAAACTACACCAAACTAAGGCAAACTAGAACTAAACTAAAGCAAACCAAACTAAATCAAATTAAACCAAACACTACTGGACTAGACCAAACCATAACAAACTTAGCTATATTTATTTTTATTTATTTATTATCCCTTATAGTCCCACAAGTGGGAAATTTATTCTCTGCATTTAACTCATCACACATGCACACATGGAGCAGTGGGCTACCGTCAACAGAGCCGGGGAGCAGTGAAGGGGGGACAGTACCTTGCTCAAGGGTTCCTTGAATATATGACTTTTTTGATCCCAGGGGCAATGTCCTAACCACTAGGCCACCACTGTCCAGATTAAACTCAATGAAACTACACTAGACTAGACTAAACCAAACTAAACTAGAGAAGACTAAATCAAACTAAAGTAGACTACACTGAACTAAATCAAATTAAACAAAAAAAATTAGCCTACAACAAATCAAACTAAACCAGACTAGACTAAACCAAGCCAAACCAAACTAAACTAGACTAAACCAAATAAAACTAAACTAGAATGATTTTTTTTACTAACCAAGTCATTCTAAACTAGATTAGACTAAGTCAAACTAGACTAGGCTAAATAAAATCAAACTAGACTAAAACAAAAATAACTAAACAAGACTAAACTAAATCAAACAAAACAAAACTGAATCAAACCAAATTTGACTGAACCAAGACATTCTAAACTAGATTAGACTAAACCAAAATATACTAGGCTATACTAGACTAAACCAAATCAAACTAGACTAAACCAAGCTAGAGTAGACTACACTAAACTAAATTAAACTAGAATAAACCAAAGCAAATAAATTAGATAAGCCTAATCCAAATCAAACTAAACCAGACTAAACTAAACTACACAAGACTAGACAAAATCAAACTAAACCACACAAAATCAAACAAAATTACTTAACCAAATTAGTCTAAACTAGATTAGACTAAACCAAACTAAACTAGACTAAATCAAACTAAACCAGACAAAATCAAACTAAATTACTTAACCAAATTAGTCTAAACTAGATTAGACTAAACCAAACTAAACAAGACTAGACTAAATCAAACTAAACCAAACGGAATTAAACAAAATTACTTAACCAAATTAGTCTAGAGTAGACTAAACCAAATCAAACTAGATTTAACCAGTCTAAACTAGATTAGATTAAACCAAACTACTCTAGATTTACAATGCAGCACAAAGCATATACCCACATTAGGAAGAGCTGTAAAGTAATGGAGTACTATGGCTAAATTTTAAAGCAATGGAGAAGTATTTATTTTAGATCAGAACATCAGACTGAACTGCATCTCCAAATTGTTCTGTTAACCCCCTTTCTATAAAGTGACTCATACGTTCTCATTGCCATGAATGTAATAATAATAATAATACAATAATATTATAATAATATTATAATAACGCCTGTAACCCCCAGGTGTATGGGCCCCTGAAACAGTGACGTATGCTGGGAGTCAGAAGACTGAGTGGGGTTACGAGTGGTGTGTGGGGGCTGTGTTATTTCACGCTCATTACTTCAGTTCAATCAGGGCTTAGTTTCAGCAGGCAACCCGTGACGGTCATGAGAATTCTTTTCCTCACAAATTTCGAGCTCACGAGGATTTGAAGGGGGGGGGGGGGGGGGGGGGGGGGGAGAAAAAGGAAGGACCATACTTACTCTGGCCAGGCCTGAGAACGACTCCATCTCGGAAATCGAATTATCCAATTCAGGTAAGATCGGATCGACTTTGTGCGCTTGTTTGTTTGTTTGTTTGCAGATGAAATAACACTGATTGAATGGTTCAGTCATGTCGGTTAGACAAGCAATAGAACTTAAATCATTTGTGATCTATTCATAATCTGCTGCATGGAGGACTCAGGCCATGTATAACAATCAGCCATAACATTAAGACCACTGCCCTGTGAAATGAGTAGCATTGACTGCCTAGTTATTTGATTACGACGACACCTGTCAGCGGGGTGGGATGTATTAGGCAGCAAGTGAATGGTCAGTTCTGGAAGTCTAGGTGCTGGAAGCAGGAGCGTAAGGATCTAAGGCCGTATTGTGATAGAGCATCTCCAGAACAGCAGGAGTGTTCCAGGTCGGCAATAGTTAGCATCTACCAACATTGTCTACTTGGTGCTTTTGGGGAGCTCCTGTGGTATGATGGGGCTTTTATCAGTATTAGGCAGGTGGTGCTAATGTTATGGCTGATATCCAAAATAAAGACTTGTCTCTCTGTGTGCAGGAGCGATGCCTCGGGGCGACTTCAACGTGCACTTTGCGAGCAGAGGCCGTGGCTCCTATGTCAGGGCGGAGGAGTATGTTGAATTTGACCGGTTACAAGGGAGCACCACACTAGGACATAGCGTGGGACTGAACGGAGATTTGAATATTTTCGGGCTGCACAATATCTTGCCTTATGACGATATCGGCCAATCAGAGTGGGAGCTGTGAGCGAATTGACCAATTGCAGCTCCAGATAGTTAAATGCATCAAGGAGTTTGTGTCCAACAAACCATGTCAGCTCATTGATCCTCTTCTAAGACGATACATCTTCGCAACACTAGGGCTGTATCTCAAATTGCTCCCTACATAGTGCTCATGGGTCGCCTTCCCCACCCAAGTGTTCAGTGCTTGTTCTGCATGTTAAAGGCTGTCTATTAGACACACATTGTCGTATTTGTACTGAAACCTTTCTGTCAGGCCCTAGGTGTAGTGCACTACATAGGAAGCCTAGTCCATATCCATATTGTGCAGCCCTTGCAAGGTCAATAGATACTAAACATATTCATTTAGCTAAACGGTGGTTGTTTCGGGTTGCCAAATCCTGTTTTTGTGCCCCAGGGCCGCTGGCATTGCCTTACTGGCGATCATCCTCACAGCCCTGCTTATCCTGGGATGCTGGTACTACCGCCGAAGGAGCGGGTACAAAATGATTCGGGTGAGTATTAACTTAACTGTAGTCCACATTTCGCAAATAGACTTGTTTACGGGGTCTCTGGCCCTGGATGACTCGCTATAATTTGTAGAAATTGACTAAAGTACATTTTCCAATCCCCTTACTCATTTTGGGTCACGGGGAAGCTTGAGTCGATCCCAGTTGGCTCGAAGACCAAGCCAGGGTTCACCCTGGACAAGAGCCCAATAGAGAGACAGTTACAATTTTGAGCAGCCAGTCAACCCAAACCACAAGCCTTTGGACATTGGGAGGAAACCGGAGCACCAGGGGTTTTTTCTTGTTATGAAGTGACCACTTTTAGAGAAAGTGTTTGTTCTGACCCGTCTTATTAATACAAAAAATATTACACAAAAGGCAATTTGAATAAATTTAAAACTCTTTCCTAGAGTCAGCTTGCAGTGAGGGGTTAGTTTTTGAGATTAAGGAAGTAATGCACATCTGGCTGCTTGTTTTGACCCGTGAGCCGGATTTTACTGCCGTTCACATGACTGGCAACAGGTCAGGACACTGAAAAGACTGTTTGCCTACAGCAGAGACTTCGCCAAGTTTTTGAAGCATTGGGGACTAAGCCCGGGCTTCAATTTGCTTTGGTGCAGTTTTGTTGACGGGGTGGGGTGGAAGTAGATACCTCATTGGGTTTGTTCTGCTCAAGATCTAACGTTCAGCAACAGAATGATCACAGAATATATCTGGGCCCATCTGAGGGCTATTCCTAGAACATTCAAGGACATAGCCTTGAACAGCCAGAACTAACTGATCTATTGTCCAACAAGTGAACAAGAGGGTTCTCCAAGAAAAAACCCTTTCATTCAGAACATCAATGAACATTTATGGGACTCATCCTTCGACCTTATCGCTGATCATTAAATCACTTTGAAGTACAGCCCATGAAACGTCAGGGTTCCTGGGTGGTGGTGGTGATTGTAGGAGTCTGAGGCTGATGACCACATGGTTCAGAATCTCATTGTGTCTGCTCACGTAGAACCCCAGAGGCAGCGGCCAGTCCTGGAGGGACATCATGAGATCGGGGCAGTACAGCGAACCAGGCGCTGCGGCTGAAAACAAAGTGGCCCTTAATGAATTCAGCAACCTCCAACCAGTGGTAAGAAGCAGGGGTGGGAATGGGCATTGAGCCGATATAACGTGATTACAATATTTGGGGGACGATACATTATTGCAATTCTTTTGCAAAGTTCTGCGGCCATCTTGGTGATTCCGATTTCAGCTGTAATGGAAGAAAAGACCTGGGTCATCTTGCGGACCTGAGGATGAGGTTATCAGAGTAGATGCATGTAGCAAATAAAAAGTGTTAAATAAAAAAGAATATTGATATTGTATTCATATTATACATGATATAAGGTTGAAAAATATTGCAAGACTACACTAACTTTTTTAGAAAAATACTGTGGATTTTCAAATTTAGTGGCGTTTAACTTGCATATTTGCTAAACGCTTTGATTCTACTTTAAAGAAGCAGATGCGCTGCAAAAAAAAATTTAAAAAGCCAAACGGGAACAGGAGAGTTGCTCACGGATGAGCTGCCTTGCAATTCCATGATGCATGGTGTTAATACCGCTAATAATGTGAAATTTGTAGTGTTTACATGTAGAATGGTCTTTTAAATAAGATCTTCCAAAACGATCTTCAACTGGAGAATAAAAGTGCAGTCAGGCCTTCAGTTCCCAGAATGCCGAAGGGTATCAACAGCTCATGTGACTCAAAGCAGTAGCAAGAATAAATACTTGAAGGGTTCAGAGTTGCATGTAGGCATGTAGTAAGGATTACCAGCAGGAATTTGAAAGAGGGAGGGGAGGTTCAAATTCCTCTTGGCTCCGTAGAACCTCCTATGATTTCTCTAGCTGCTCTTCCTTTGAAGGAATCGTAAATTAAATGTAGCGTTTCCGTCAGTTGGCTTCTTTAGTTCTGCACTTCGCAAGCACGTAATGGAGGCGTCTATGCTTGGACATCTCAAGGACTGGAGATGGACACGCCTGGTCAATGCTATCAATTAGTAGGCCTAGTGTGTGATTACACTTCAACCTCAAAGATGTTCAGCCACATCTAATAGTCTTGTTTATGAGGTTTCTACCAGAGTATGAAACACTGTTATACATAAAACTCCAACAAATAATACATTGCAAAGCTAAAAGCCATGGTAGCCATTGTTGAAAATTGCATTTAGTTTGTAAGTCTATGTGAAATTCCAAACGTACTGGAATGGAATTGGACCAGGACACTATGCAGTTTCTTGGTAAAATGTAGGAAGTTTCACATATATAAGCCATAATTATGTTAAAGTTATAAATGAGAGAATCACATGATACTTTTTTGTGCTAAAGTATTCAAAGAATTATCAGTACAGTGACATTTTAAGTTCTGATTAAACCGGGTACCTAAATATGGTGGAATTTCTTAAGAACCGTAGATGGAATGTTCCAAAGCAATTGCTTTGTCTCATCTGTTTTGAGAAAACTAAATTTCCCAGATATAGATATCAATATATTGCCTAAAACAGGGGTCTCTGGGCCGGCCCTTGAATGCCCCCTGCTCAGTTAAGCCTTTCCTAAATCAATGGGTTAAGGGAGCACCAGGCCCATTTTTTCTTGAACCACACTTTCTTATCAAAATCAATTAATTGCAAGTACTTTACATTATGGCGTGACCAAGAAACTAATCTTTTCCATGTTTTGTTTCACAGCTGCCTAACGCCCCACCAGCCTATGAGAAGATCGCCTCCGCCCCGTTACCACCACCCTATTCACCTTGAAGGACTTCCCAAAGTGTAATATTTCAGTTATGAGCCTTGTTCGATTTCAAATGTCATTTTAAACGCAAAATGTTAACGCAGTGTGGGCTGTAATCCTTGTCAAATCCACTTTTGCTTGGCATAGCGTCCGTCTACTTTTTGACTTCTGCAATATACTGTGATAGTACCTTCGTCAAAGGTATGAGAATTCTTCTCGTCCGACACGTTTAAGTGGTAGTCATGGGGAGTATGTACAGCTTTTCTTAGCTTTCAGGCAGCAAAGCAACATACTATGGTCACAATGTTCATTTTGCATAAAGCGATAATCATTCTTGCAATACAAAGACACTGGTCGTTCATATTACTACACCAAGCATCCTCCCAATACACAGTACATCTCTGGTGCTTCTCACTTTCAGCTTTTGTACTGTTTCTGACTTCAGACACACTAAAGAAGTGTACAGTCTTCCATTCTGTTTTGCAACATGTGTGTTTCACCATATTAAAGCTACAGTCAAAAATGTTGCCATAATTGCCATTGGTTCAGGATGCAAAATGCAATGGAAAGAGATTGGAGTTATAATCTGCACTGAGAAGATTAATGCCCACAATTAATCTCCACACAATTCCAAATCTTCTGGATTATCTCCTTGGTATTTAGCATTGTTCTGATCAGAGCATCTACAGTCAAACCTCGTTAACTCGCCCCTTTTGGTCCAGGCCCTAAATTGGGAGAGAGGCGGGGTTGGTGAGCTATCGTAACAGGGTAAATAACATGGAGGCATTCTGTCCTGCAGCCTTCCATGGCGAGAGATTGGCTTGGCGAGTTAACGAGGTGGCGAGCTAACGGGGTTTGACTATATAGGTACCCAGTAGGTGTTTTTTGGTCCAAAGAAGCACTCACCTCCTACCACACCACTAGTCAAACCTACTGTGGGTACCACAGTAATTTCCCCGAAAGGTTTAGGAAGTACTCTACCAAACTCTTCCAAACACAGAATAAATATTTGAGAACTTTACTTCAGGTGTTATTTCTTGAGGAACCACTGGTAAATTATCAAACAATTCCACATCATCTGGTAAAGAACCAAAGCGATACATTTGTTGTTTTATTCCCCAACAGAAGGGGTCCCAAAGGCCCACTAGAAAATTTCGAAAAACTCAATGTAATAAATATGTCTAACTCTCAACATGAAAAATGTAGTCAATGACTTAAGTATACCATTATATGGTAGTACAATCATTTATATCACGTTAGTTTCGATATGCTATACGTGTGCAAAAAAAACTAAAACAAAAAACTTGTTAGGCAACCAACCTGACTAAGCTCAACCTGGTGGAGATATTCTAAAACTGCATGTTAATAAATGATATAAAATAGTCATATATTTCATCTGAATTCTAGTTTTTGCAATCTAATGCAGTAGGAAACCCTACAGTTTTTAATGTACATAACTGGCCTATTAAATCAGTTTTTAAACAAATGTTGGATGTAGAACAACAGTTTAGCAGACTTTCAGAAATTGAGATACTACCACAAATGCAAAAAATGTCCATGTCAGGGTTAGTGATTAGGTCCTTCTGGATTAAACGTTAATATTCTCTGGGAATCGAGCATATTCAAAACAGGTCCAGTAACACCACTACAGGTGGGAACCACCACTTGAGCCGCCATTGTATTTGGGGTAACTGGTGCATCTTGTAGGACTGGGCATCTAACTACATTCAAAATAGCGCCATCAGGACTCAGCATTAATTTACTAGAGGTATGCATGTTCTGCACCCCTGGGACTTGCACTGGAATCTTGCTTCGACTCTGTGGTAGGTTGGTTAGAACAACTGGCATTCTAATACTTCCAGGCTGCACACCCCTAACTGGCTGACAAGGTGCCATTATAACCGTGTTAACAGATGGAGGTACTGTTGCAATGGGAGCGGCTTGACAATTGCTCGTGGTACCTCCGATTGGTGGAACAGTTGCCACGGGAAGCGTCTGCCTCTTTGATATTGTGCTATTCACTGGTGGCATGGTGACCATTTGAGATGTCCGGGAAATTGCTGGTGGTACAACTGATGTATTTTGGGTTTGTGGGGGTCCTGTTTGCAGAATTGTTGATGTGGCTGTGCCCGGTAAACTCTTCTGTGACAATGGCACAATTCCTTTTGTGCAGTTGGGAACAACATGTGAAGATGCAACAGCGTGTCCTTTTCCTTCTGGGGTTGAAAAAGAAGGAAGTCTCACAATACTGGCCAAGCTATGTTGCCCCGATGATATGACGGACCCTAACTGAGTTACTTGTGCGAGGGTAGGAGAACTGGTAGAGACCAGTGGGGCTCTTACTGCAGTTAATGGTCGATTAAGAGGGTCAGAGGTTTCAACTTTTGCTGTGGTGCATAATGGCACCCTAAGAGACATACAATGTGACTGCATCCCTGGTGCTACCATTACTGGGCCTTGAACAACTGATGGAGCAGGAAGAGGGTTTGAGGTACCTGCCCCCCTAGGGACAGGAGGCACAGGACTTGTCCCCAGTGACCCTGCAGGGTGCATGGTAGAGTTTGAGATAAAAAGAACATGACTGCCAGTTCCAAGGCCTTGAGCAGGTACCACAAATCTCATGTTGTTGATAAAGAGTTGGGTTCCAGAAGCAAGTGGAGCATTGGTATTGATCACAACTTTTTCCTGCATTGCAGTGGTTCCACTGGCAGGATTTACAGGCGGTCTGAGGACAGAACCTGGTTGAGATACTGGAAAAGGGATGCCCGATGTGTGGCTTGCTGTTATAGAGCTCAGAGTTCGAGGATGAGAGACTCTTGGCACAGATGTAACAATCGAAGTTTTGATAGGCGAGGGAGTTGTCGTAAGAGATGTAGTGACCCATGACTTGTCCGTCATCAAACCTTTTGGTACAGTTGTGTCTTTGCTAATTAGGCTTCCCAATGAAGAACTAGCTAGGTTTAAAGATAGTCGGCCAGACACTGGTTCTGATTTATTATTTAGTATACTTGATACTGAGATTGTGGAGGACACAGACTTTTGATCTACTGCTGAAAGAAGTGCAGAAGAGGCCATATGCCCAATGCCATAAGTTGAAAATGTAACGGTTTTACCATCTGAGGCTCCAGCTACTTGGACAGGACTTTTGAAATTGTGTGGTGCACTGCTAGTTGCTGCGGGGTTGCCTTTTTGGACAAAAAAGTGACCCTCTGAGGTTCCAGGGCCATCAGAAGCTGTCGCAGGCATAATGTCCGTAGCAGCTTTAGTTAATGGTGCCAGGTTCTTGCTTGTGACTGTTCTTTCGTCCACTATCCTAGCTGTTAATCCTGATACGTTGATACCCTGGACTTTAGTTGTTGTGCGGTTCGGTTTCACATTCATAGCTTCAACTGCTACTGAAGAAGCTGAGGCAGTAATGCTGGACCCCGATGTCATAGGTCCTTTAGGAATGGTAACTGTAGAGCAAGCGGAGGAAGACTGACTCATAAACAATACCCTCGACCCAGAAACAGCAGAAGGAACAGTGGTGACATTTGTCGATACGGGGACGCTTGCTGTGGGTGTGACCAGAAAAACCTTCTGGAAGGTGGACTGCTCTGGCACAATACTGCTGGCCTGACAGCTCCTAAGAGGGGATCCGATTCTGTTTTTAAAGGTAGTGGTCTGTGGGATACCTTGGACAGCCCTCACAGTAGTAGAAATACCAGCATTGCTTTGCGGTAGGGAGTTAACACTGATTATTGTCTGGGCAGTTTTCATTTGACTGTCCGAAACAGACGCAACAGGACTAGGCGAGTCCATGCTCAAGGTTATAGTGCCACTCGTTCTTTCCAATAGTGCAGATGGGCTCACGGCATTGACACATTTTAAAGGTGACGGGGGTGTACATTTTAATGCAGTACTCCTGTCACTCATAGGAGAGATAATCGGCAATGATTTGGCAGTAGTAGTGGAATGAGGTGAATGAGGTGCTTGAGCAGTAGATGTTGCCATTGCAGACGACTTGGAAACCAAGAGCGCTTGAATCTGGGGAGGTATGGGAAAAACAGGGCTGGATGGTAAAGAACTTGCTCCACTGTGGTCGGAGCTCTGCAACTTCACCACTCCTGTATTTCCTCCTCTTGTTGTGACAAGGATGGACTGCGAGTCTCTGATGCACACTGTCTTTAACTCTTGCTTAGTGTCACACCTGTTGGGATGACCAGAGGGGGAAGCAGGGGTAGGGGATCTGTTTCGCATTGAGCATGGTTCAGTAGTCTTTTGGGGGATGAATGAAGCTCTGCAAGGTAATTTGTGCAAGGTGGGCAAAACAGCAGGTGAAGGTGTTTGCTCAACACTAGTGTCCTTTAATGGAGCCACTTGCTGGACAGGAATCTTGCTTTCTGGCACAGTGAACCCAGAGGAACCAGACAAACTCACAGCAGTCTTGGAAGTGGGAAGAGATGTGATGTTCGATAGCTGCTGAGCTCTTGGTTCTTCTGGCCTTTGAAGAAGCAAGTCTGAGGGGAGAATAATTACCTGCTGCATTAACTTTTCCCCTTTTTGGTCTGCAGCTGGCTGCATTGAGAATGTAACTGGGGTGCCATCTTTCCTAACCAAACTTAAGCCTTCTGACATGTTATATACAACCTGCACAGGATTGTTTGGCGTAGATGATGTAATGGATGTCTGTGTGGTGACTGGTGCAGGCTGTGGCATCAGCTGACAGCTTGTTGTGGGTTTAGCTGCCGATACAGCTGCTGATACTGTCTTATTTGGCAGTTGCAGAGCATGAGCCATCGCGGTAGCCTGTGGATGACTCATTAAGGTCACTTTGTTACCAACACTCTTGGCCAACAATGCCTGGATTGGTTTACATTGCCTCTGATAACTGCCGAGACGTGTCCCCATCGCTGGTGGACTTTCCGCAGTTAGAAGGTTTGATCTAGCGGTGTTCTCATCCTTGAATGTAACTTCAGACTGGGGTTTTGAAATGGCAGAAGCATCAACCAGCTTCCCTCTTTTGCTAGGACCGGAGTCCTCCTCTAGGCCACCACTCTGGTGACGCTTGGAGGTTCGAGTCAAAGGTCCAAACTCACTCATAGCGGTGATGACTTCTGGTTCATAGGTTAGATGTCGTAGTGACTCATTTCCAAGCAGATCACACGCTGCAAAAAAAAAAAAAACATTAACCACTGTGAATCATGTAAAGTACATAGTAATTTGTAAGTTGTCAAAAAGATTAAGCAGTAAATACTATAAAATAAGAAAGGGTAAGAATAACATTTCCAAGTGATAAACCAACTACCAATACATTGAGGATTTATTTTTCAAGACCTGTAGCTCCAGAGTCTTCCTTCAAAGATCGTTCGATTTTGTCTTCATCCTCCGATTCTCTCCTCATCTCTGCAGAAGAAAACCCTCTTTTATAGGCACCTCCATCTCCTTCAATGACCATGTACTCTTCTCTGATAAAGTTTTTATATTCAGGATGCTTTTTGAAGTCATCACTCTCTTTTTTCAGCCGGGCTCTGAGGGAAGTACAAAGGTTGACTTTACAATGTGTCCATAGCAGAGCAACGAATACAAAATATCAAATACAGTCAAACCCCATTAGCTCGCCCCTATTGGTCTGGGCCCTAAATGTGGTGAGAGGTGCGGGTGGCGAGCTACCCCATGGGGGGTGGTGGTCATGCCGCTGGCTCCCTTTTTTGCTGCATTTGTTTGTCATATATGGTAGTACAATGTAGCTGAACGGCTACTAAAAACTTTACGGTAATACTGGACTTCCATGAGAGACACTTGCGTTCTGTATATGCATGCTGCTCATTCGTGTTGCATGTTTCTGCCGGTTAATCGGGCATGAGGCAATAATGAGTAAAAAGCTGCGGCGACGATAGTAGCAGTAGCATTAGCAGCAGTAGCCGCAGACCTATAGAATTAGCATGACTGACCGTGTTCAAGGCTACAGCTCTAACATGGACCCAAAATTGGTGGGCTATAGATGGAGAAATGCATACACTGGACAAGATGGACATTGTGGCAAGGGCAAGGAGCACGGTTGGCAGTTTAACAAGGTTGATAACATGAGCGGAAATCTGTTCTGCCGCCTTTCATGGCAATCAGCAGATATCAGTAACAACCTATCCAATCCACACATTCAAAGACCACATCCACAGATGTCCATTCATTAAGTTATGTGTAATAAAATGGAATGATAGCTGGGACTGAACAAGCTGATATTAATTAGCACTAAATGGCAGGATTGCTTTTAATTACTGACAGATTTCTGCCGGTGTCAAGACTTTCTATGCCTTTTTGCAACTTCCTGTGATACTGTTTCCCAGTGTCATTCCATTTTATTACACAGAACTTAATGTATGAACATCTATGGTGTGATGGTTACAAAAAATATTTCCGCTCATGTTATATAAATAAAATATATATATAAAATATATGTATATGTAGCAAGAGAGAGAGAAAGAGAGAGAGGTAGACATAAGAGAATGTTTTGCGTTTTGTGAACACCCCCAATACACAAAGTGCACCAAAACAAAAGAACGTAATCTTCAACCCATCACCATGTGGTGCAGCACCCTATGTGGACTATGACTTGAACCTGCAACCCTCTGATCCCAAAGGCAAGGTCCTAACCTCTAGGCCACCACTGCCTTCAAAGTTACTAAACATTTGCAAACCGCTGAAAACAATTTAATATCACCTCACTGTAATTAAACAATAGTGCACAATGTATTAAATGATGTTTACCTGTTTCTTTGGAAGGCCTTGAGGAGTTTGGGTTCCCATGGGAGCAGCTCATTCAACAGTCGTATAAGTGTAATGTGAAGTTCCTTCACCGATTCTTTCTTTAAGTACCATCTTTCCTGAAATGTGCCATCCAACATCTTAAAGAGGTGCCAATACAATGTTATGTTAAACCCAACTAAAAATCTACGTCCACAAAGGTTTTGTTAGGTCAAACTTCATCACTGCAGTGTTTCTCCACACATGTTGCCCCTACACCCAGATAGACTGTAATATTAGTTTGCAATATAGTACATATTAATATAGTTAATATAGTCCATTCGCTATCCGTGTGTATGTCTGTGTATTTCCCCTCTTACTAACACATCTCTTTTTGGCGCTCTCCAACTCATCCAGCTCATCCTCCGTTTTACTGATGAGATCCCTCAGTTCATCTAAGCTGGTGCAGACCAACTATGAAAGGGTAAAAGATGGAAAAATTATGTAGCGAGAAAAGAAAAATAGAAAGAGAAAAATATCACATGGAACAGTACTGCTGAATGACAAAGACAGCATCAATTGTACACCCTTAGAGTACTTAATAATAATAATACATTTTATTTGAAAAAGTGCATTTCAAAACACTCTGGAAGAACAATTAAAGAACAATCATTTATTTTAAATTATTATTTATAAAACGTAATGTACTGTAGTGTAAAAATTCTGACGAACAACCATTTCTACTCAATATACTTTGATTTATTTATTTTTTTAAATATGGCAGTGCTCGCTTTTCATCATTAGCTTCATATTAAAATACAGGTCCTTCTCAAAAAATTAGCATATTGTGATAAAGTTCATTATTTTCTGCAATGTACTGATAAACATTAG
>JBBIGC010000024.1:1580062-1603117 GCA_037576955.1 Lepidarchus adonis
TTCAGAAAACACAGTGACCAACACCAGCAGATGACATGACCCCACATCATCACTGACTGTGGAAACTTCACACTGGATTCTGTCTCTCCACTCGTCCTCCAGACTCTGGGACCTTGATTTACAAATGATATTAACATTTACATTCATCTGAAAAGAGAACTTTGGACCTGAGCAACAGTCCAGTTATTTTTCTCCTCAGTCCAGTTCACTTTTCAAAAAGAATGTAAAAAAAACCCCTTTTTTGCAATATTATTTTTTTCAGATGTACCTGTACAGTAAATGAATGGCAGCCAGTCACAGTGCAGATGTGTTTTTCACTGTGAAAGCGTTTTAGCCCCAGTCTCTGGCTGTGTCCCAAACCACACACCCTTATACTTCTCACATTACATTACTGAATACAGTTTAACTCTTCAGTACGTACCATCACACCAGAACTATCCCTCTCCACACAGCAATAAAATAACATATTTTGTTTAATTTTTAAATTAAAAAGAAGTAAACCCAGTCTCTCTAGGAAATGGGGAAAAAAATCACAATATTTTCAGCAAATATTGATGTATAGTTACTTTTTATGTCATCAATTAAACAAAAATTAAAAATAAAAACATTATTGTGGCACTCTGCATAATCAGTACTTAGTAACACCTCCTCTGGCAGATGTCACAGCTTGTAAATGTCTAAAAGCTAAAAGTCTTTCAGTTCTTGTACTTGGGATTTTCTTTGATTCTTCCTTCAAATGCTTCTAGTTCTGTAATATTCTTTGGTCGTCTTGCATGCTGGCCTCAGCTTCAGCTTTTTTTTACAGATGGTGTGATGTTTGCTTCCAGAATTTGTTGGTATTTAGTGGAATCCATTCTTCCTTCCACCCGTGCAATGTTTCCTGTGCCACTGGCGGCAACAAAACCTCAAAGCCTGATAGATCCACTTCCATGATTAATGGTTGACAAGGTGTTCTTTTCATGAAATGCTGCTTCTTTTTTCCAAACATGCCTTTGCTGATTGTGGCCAAAGATTCTATTTTAACCAAATCAGTTCACAGCACTTGTTTCTAAAACGCATCAGGCTTCTGTAGATGTTCTGTTGCATACTTCTGACTTTGGATTTTATGATGGGGACGCAGATAAGGTTTTCTTCTGTTGACTCTTCCATGAAGGTCTTGTGGAACGGTGCACCACCACTCCTGAGTCTGCTAAACCTTTCTGCAGGTTTTTTGCAGCCAAATGGGGATTTTGGTTTGTCTTTCTGACCAGCATACGAGCAGTTCTCTCAGAAAGTTTTCTTGGTCTTCCAGATCTCATCTTGACCTTGACATCTCTTAATTACATTTCTCACTGTGGAAACTGCAAGCTGACAACTATCTTCTTGTAGCTTTCTCCTGCATTGTGGGCATCAATAACTTTCATTTTCAAAGTCTTACACAGCTGCTAAGAGGAACGCATGGTTATTGAGAGTCCACAAGTGTGTGCACAAGGTTCCATCCATCCTCACTGTTTTACATTTGAAAGTCCAATAATTAATAAATCACACAGATTATGCGCCAACAACCAACGCATTCACTCCAGAGCACAACACACATGACTAAGAAACACACACTTGGTTTTTGTGGTGCAGCGCTGTACAACAAATATGTCATTCTGCACAACTACCACACTCAACATAAGTCAGAGCAAAACCAGCAAAAATTAGTGTGGACCTCAGGGCATGAGCAAAAACTACACCGCAACAGGTTTAACCCTCCCCACAGTGAAGAGCTAATGGCTCTGTAGTATTTTTTACACTCTTTTGTGTAATATAGTGGGAGTTTGGGACACTGCTGTTGTTTCCAAGCATTGGAAGTGGTGACTGCTAATGTTACTTTGCGCTCCATTGTGTTTCATGTGAAATCAAACTATTCATATGAAAAAACATGTTTTCTGACAGAAAGCTCATGAATGTTTAGAAAACTGATGCATCAGTATATTTGTCACCCATTTCATCCAGACAAGTAACAGCGACACAGCTCAAAGCTGACAGCCAATCAGAGAGAGTTTAGTTCCTACTGTAGCAAATTAACAATAGTTCTTCCAAAATGATTTTCTGTGAGAAGTAATTTATTTAAATATTAATATTTAAATATATACACATGTAACTAGTACTACTAATAAAATAATAATTATTATTATTACGGATGTGTGTTTGTAAGTATTACACACTATAATTCCCAGAATGCAACAGAAAAGGGTGGCTTTTTGCAACATTTGTCCCTTTGCGGTTTCCGTAGACCCAGTAAAAAAACAATATGTAAAAATATAGTTGTTATTTTAAGGGATATATGAACTAAAATAAATTCATCAATGCAGAACTGGGTATATCTGTCATAGTAATTAATCACTACTTTTTTGGACAACTTCATCAAATATTTTATTCTATTTACCCACTTTATTCGAGCTGCAGGTCTTGACCGGCCACACACACCGCTCAGGCGTAAAAGGCTTTGACGTTTCTTAGCAACAATATCGGCGCTTCTCGTTGGTTGAAATCCACAGCCAATCAAAAGCGCGTTCTGTGATCTCGCTGGAGGCTGGAATATAAAAATTAACCCCTAACCATCAGTTTTCTGACACTGTCACCAATCAGCTAAAGTGAATTTATTTATTTTGGCCAATCATAAACCCTGAGTTTTTTTTTAAACTTCCACGTTTTATATATTTTTCTGCTTCATTTTGGAATGTTCTGTTATTATTATTTATGTGATTTATTATAATTAATAATAATATTTTACATTTATTTATTTGGCTGACACTTTTGTGGAACAATCATATATATATATATATATATACATACACACACAAGTGCTAAAGATGTTAAGTGTTTCTTTACCTATGGTGAGGAAAGACCACATTATATTGTTGCAAGTAGTATGAACATACATGAACATTGAGAAACTTTCAGATCTGTAGACTTATAATTTGTATTGTAGTCAAGGTTAAAGTAAACTTTATTGTTAGTATAACTATTGTTAGATGCTGAGGTAGTTGCGAGTCTTGAGGTGTTTCTTGAAGGTTGAGAGAGTCTGATGTGTCTGGGCTATTTCAGTTACTGTGCCTTTAAGACTAATATATGTAAAGGACCTCTTTTCTGATTGGCCAACCTGTACTGCAGCTCACTCAAAACACAGGGCACAGGGCTGCAACCCTCCTTAGAACTTCAGCCTGAATGGGCAGGGCTAAAGTGCTCCAGGCTGAATAAGGGGATATGGAACAGCCAAAACATTAAGACCACTACCAGGTTAAATGAAGAACATTAAGCTATCGAGTTATTTCATGATAGTGGCACATGATAGTGGCTCAGGGAGATATATTAGCATTATTGTGATGACCAGACCAAAACTGCAGCTCTTGAGGTGTTCCAGAGCTGTTTCGGCAGCATGAGGGGGGACCTCCTCAATATAAGGCAAGTGGTTTTAATGTTAGCTCAGCTACTTTGGAATTACTTTGGAGTGCTCACGGACCCCTCGTAGGCATTTGTAGACCGGTTACGAAAGACAACGAGAGGAGATTGAGTTCCAGCTGCCACCACCAGGGGGCTCCTGAGCCCACAGCACTCCAAAAAAGCCATTTTGAAACAATTGGACAAAAAGAAGTGTCCCATACACTGACTGTGTCCCCGACGGAGCCTAAAACCCCCCGAACGCATAGTGACTGTGGCCGCTGTCCCATAACGACTTGCATGAAGTGCGGTTTCCTCAAGTAGAACCAGTGACTTCCTCGCTCATACTGATACCCGTCTCCTTCCCCGGCTCATAGACGCCATGTTCCCAACAACGCACCCCCACCCACCCCTTTTCTGCAGCAGCCCCTGTTTCCATGGAAACCAAGCCGCGGTGTTCGCGCCGATCGGTCTCGCTCTGCTATGGGTGCACCACGTAACTCCCTCAGCCTTTTAGTGCCTCTGATCTGGTGTCATCACTAAGCCGGGCCTGGGGCGTATCCAGAGTTGGCCCAAAACCAGTAACTGCTAGATCACATAATGTCCCGTCTGGAAGTCGGCGAGTCATCGTCTACGGATACAGCAGGTCGTGGGTCATTGTAGGCCATCCCGCACGTTCTCATGAGGTGCAGTGCCACTGTGATGTTGGCCAGTGGGGATATGAAGCCCCAGTCACAATAGAAATGTAAAACAGTGAAAATATAAGCTCAGAGTGTAAAGATGATGGTGTTCCCATCGGAAAACTCAGTTCACATTCACTTCTATTTTTGCCTGGACAGTCAGAATGAGCAAGAATGCGCAGTGTTCCAAATCATAGCTACTCGCTAAAGGGTTGAAACGCACTTTAGTTAGTACTATGGCAACGCTAAGAGCCGAGTAAGCCTACAACACCTGTTGCCATGGCATTTAGTCCTACCTTCATTGGCCATTGGAAAAATACAGACTAGCTTACGCCCCCTACTGCGCTTACGCTTACTGACACCACTTAGCTACGTCGTCTTAAGGAGAACAGGAAAGAAAAAGGACAGGGGTTTTATTTCTGGAATCAAAATATTTAATAGGTACATATCAAGTATAATACCATGTATAAAATTTCAGATCACAATATGAAGCCATGTTACTGCTGAGGCAGGGCTGTGCAGCAGGTAATGTTCGCCACATCAGAAGAGCTAATGATTAAAAATCGAATAGTAACTAAAGGAGAGAAAAAAAAATAAACGGCATACTCGGCATTATTGGAAATTAAACGTTACTCCTCTTTTCAAAAGTGTTTCCGTTTTTTTTCTTCTTCTTCTTCTTCTTCTTCGGTAAGTGCAATAAAACAGAGAACAACAGGAGGCGGAAAAAGCGGAGCATTCACGGGACTGCTGGACCGGAGCGAACGAATGAGAGAGGGAGAGAGAGAGGGATGAAGCCAAGCTCACAGAACACAGGAATATACAAGCATTGCCCGCTGGCATGGGAGTAATGAACAGAATAAAAAAAAAAAAAACTTTTTTAACCAAAATAAGAGACGTGAGAAAACGCTGCACATCACAGTTTTGCTGAAGAGAGGATATAACGACAGTCAAAAATAAAAGAAAGAAAGAAAGAAACAGGACGTCACCACAAAACATGATCCCTCCCTCCGTGGCGTGGACTTGGGGCAACACGTAAGCGGACAGTTGAAGCAGAATAAGAGGGTTTGCCCTTTCTGACCCCACACTGGACGCTGGGACAGAGGCGGATATTCAAGAAGGACCTCAGAGCAGAAAATGTTTTTGGCAAAGGTGACCACACTGATTAAATGCACAATTAAAGGCAAACGTCAGTATTTTTCAACTCCATGTCTATTTGTCATTATGAAGGAGGATGAAGTGGTTTAGATGTACGTATTGAGATTTGAGTTTTCAGTGGTTATAACAATGGCAATCACAGTGGTTTGTTGTGAACTGGGCCATTCTTCAAAATGGTGGTGATAGGAACCAGACGTCTAAAGTACGTATCTCTGGAAAAACGCAACAAAAACAATTTGGAGGGGGCGAATGCTGCAGTCCAACATCAGAAATTCTGATGAGGTCAACAAAATTTCCGTAAGGAAATCTTTATTTGATTTTACCATCAACATCAATTGTGATGAATGGAACCAGACGTCTAATGAGTTTAATCCCTCGCGCAAAGATTTTTTTTTAACATTTGCCACTATTTGGGTGAAAGTTTTATACTACTTTAGGTATTTAAAGTATTTTCAGACGTTAACTCAGTGTTTTAAGGCAATCTGTCATTTTTGTGCCATAATAGTTTGCTTTTGAGAAAGCGAGTCATTATTTTTAGCGTTTGGAGATTAAGGAGTCATTTTCTTTATTTAGTAAGTCAGTTTGATAAATAAGTCAGTAGGTTGAGACACTAACACAGTCCTGTGAGAATGTAAGAGATTAGTCAGTCTTGACTGTTACTTTTAGATGTTCACAATTTTAAGTAAAAAAAAAATATTCAGTTTCAAGAAAATATGTAATTATCTTTTGACTGAAAGGGTCAGTCCAATAATTATTAAACATTAACTTAATGATTTAAGACAATCAATCATTATTGTGACTTGATAATTTTGTTTCAAGAAAATAAGTTTTATTTGTTTCAATAAAATAAATCTATTTTTAGTTTTGAATGTTTCAACTTTAAATTGGTCTTTTCCATCAGTATTAATGCAGAGCATTTTGATGCAAAATAGTCCTCCAAGACATTTGTCCATCTTATTCATAATCAATATTCCATATAAAAGCTCAGGATATGCTCATATGTCCACTGGTGGTTTTAGATGCTCAATGAAATGGTCATATTAGAATTGTAGATATAATAACCTCTGGTTTTATTCACCACCACTTTAATTAAGTCAAATAATTTCTCTACAATGAAGCCTTTCATGTCCAACCACCTCTCAACCACTGAATTAGTCAAAAATCACTGGAATTCTCCTTTAAGTGTTGGGAAATGTGCAAAAATTACACAGAAGTCAACCATAAGCTATAGATGTGGCAGGTGTAGATTAGGTCAGAGCGTTCCTGTTTTGAATTTCTAAAAGTAAAGTGCTGGCAAATAAATATGAAGTGGATTCCAAGGTGTTATGGTCAGATAGTGATGTCACCATAAGCACGTTGGGATTGTGAAGCCTAGTGCAGCACTTTCCATCTGAGGGTCTTGATGAATACAGGCCTCACGCTAAACATCTCCCTTCACTTTCTTCATATTCCACGTCTTATAAACATCCACCCTTGAGAGCCAGGAGGCAATACAATCTTCTGTCAACAAAACACTTCTGAACTCATGGATCAACGCTTTGGCAAACGGCACAAAGGAGCTGAGGTGTTCTTATTGCTGGGCCAGATTGCAAACGACAGTAAAATTGGCTCTGAAGAACCTCATTGAAATAGGTGTGAAGGCCAGCTAGCTGTAGAGCTCTTAGAACAATGCTGAAACCTGTTTGACTGGTTCTGGAGTCGACTGAATTTCAGGAAGCAAGCTCAACAGACGAATCAGATTACTTTCTTCAGTCACTAGGCTGAAGATGGCAGATTTTAGTCACCCAATTACATTCCAGTATCTCCAATGGGACAAGCTCTGAGACCGTTTGTGTAGTGTTTTACAAAGTACCAGACAATAATGGTAGCAATCAGTAAAAATTTCTGAAACGAAGGGATCTAGAATTAGGTTGGCTTTCCTTTAAGCCCATTCCTACCAGGAAGAGGACAAAAATGACAAATTTTCTTCTTCTTCTCTGTTTCTTCCACCAAAATGTCAATGTTTGACTATCAAGTGAGTCTTGAATAAATAAATCAGTATTTCTTTACATTAACTTAATATTTTATGGAAATCTTTATTTTACTGGTTTCAAGTAAATAAGTCTTTCAGATTCTAACTCTGAAAGTCTGATGAAAATAAGTCTAAGAGGTATTGACCTATTTAAAATAAAATTTTAAAGGCTAACTCTATATTGTGAGAAAACAAGTCATTATTTTGAATTAAGTCAGTCTTGTCAAATTAAGAGGCTAACGCAATGTTTTGCAAAAACTTAAAGTAAATCTTTGAGAGAAATTTTTAAAATTGTTATTATTTTGGGTTCACAAGTCAATATTTAGTAAATAAATCCGTATTTCTTGATGCTAACTGAATGCTTTGAGAAAATCAGTCATTATTTTGATTTAATGTGATTTTTAAATAATAATAATAAATAAGTCATTTTTGAGATGATAACTCAATGCTAATATTTTGGATATTTCACAGTTAGATAAAACTAGGGTGGTAATTTTAGATGCTAACTCAATGCTAATATTTAGGATATTTCACAGTTAGATAAAACTAGGGTGGTAATTTTAGATGCTAACTCAATGCTCATATTTCGGATATTTTACAGTTAGATAAAACTAAGGTGGTAATTTTAGATGCTAACTCAATGCTAATATTTCGGATATATCACAGTTAGATGAAACTAGGGTGGTAATTTTAGATGCTAACTCAATGCTTTTTTAAAATAAGTCAATCTTCCAAGATTCTAAGTGAATGTGTTCATGTTCTCCATACAGAAACAGAGAAGCAGGAAAGAAACGGGCCATTCTTCTCCTCTACCTGGTGGGAAGTGCAGTTTATGTTACTAGCATGCTAGGTGACACTCTTTACTGAAGTGTAGCTGAACGTCCATTTCACCGTGGCGTCGGTCAGGAAAGCCAGAGCGTCTGCTACTTTGGCTTTGGAAGGGGACAGTTATCTGAATCAGTGTCTTTGAAAGGGCTGGAGATGTTCTCCTCTTGTGTGTGGGGTTCTCCTGATGAAACCAGGGCAAGTCCACACACACACACGCATGCACACGCGCACACACACACACACACACTCTCACACACACACAGTCCTTGGGGTCATCATCATTGTCCTGGGATACAAGTGACAGGCTGGTGTTGATGTAGGGGACCATCTAGATGTATGGTGTGCTTGTATGTTCTGTACGTGTGTGTGTGTGTGTGTGTTGTATGAATTAGTGCATTCTGTGTGTGCATTTCCTGTGTCATGTGTGCGTATGTGCGTAAGAATGCCTGTTGACTGCAAGTGCCTTTGAACTGCGCTGGATGGAGAGTTTTGTCCGTCATCTGCTCGGCTGCCTCATCGGCCTTTGCTGTAGCCTGGAAAGAACTGATCCAGGAGCTGCTGGAGGTTCTTGTTGAGGACCATCGCGTAGTCTTTCCCCAGATCGTGGCGGCAGGCCGGGCATGTGTACACCTCCGCTCTGAACGACCTCTGTAGACAGGTCTGGGGTCAGGGGGAAATACCACAAAATTACTAGAAGGTCTGGGGCCAAGACGGTGTGATGGTGTGAGGTTTCTACAGATTACAACCACAACTCTGGTCTTTGGTAGACCTCCTAGCTAAAGATATCTTGATTTATTCCCCACGCCGACACACCCACTTCAACCCGGGAGATGAGTTAAGCGAATTAGTGGTTTAGATGAAATTTAGGAGCATCACTTGTCTGCAATTCCAGTCGTGGGGAAGCTAGAGACGTTCCCAAGGCATGATTCACCCAGCAGCCAGTCAACCTAAACCCACAAGCTTTCGGACTGTGGGAGGAAACCGGTGTATGCAAACACAGGGAGGGCTTGTACAGTCCACACAGAAAGGCTGACTTGGGAATCAAACCCAGGACCTTCTTGGTGTGAGATGTTCCAGTCCCTGACCCAGCAGGCAAGCTGAAGGTCCCCTTGAGCAAGGCCTCTAACCTTCAACTGCTCCAGGGTTGCTAACTGCCTCTAAAACGTAGACATTAATGTTCCCTCTGGGATTAACAGAGTAATAAAAATTAATAAATGGAGCAAGGGAGTCCTTCAGGACAAGGGTTGAGAAGAACTGATGGTTAGGGACCATTTTGCCCAAATGTTCATTGTAACATAAAACATAACTCTGGCCTGCTTTTGGAATTAGAGATGGTGTCGAAGGTGGGATTCAGAACTAAATTTGTCACCACCTTGCCTTTGTGATTGGAGGGTTATGGGTTCAAGTCCCAGCCCAGGCACTACTGAGGAACCGTAGGGCAAGGCACTGTCCTGCTACACTGCAATAGCTACAATAGCTGCCCATGCCTCCACGTGTGGGTTTAAAGTCACATTTTGTTGTGGTGCATGTTGTGTGGTAGACACATAGTGACAAATAGTCACTTTTTCTTAAAAATTCTTGTCAAATTTGAAAAGATAAGACAAATTGATTAAAAATGTTGTTAATCGCCATCAGATGCACAAACTAGCATGATTATTGCTATTACTTATATTTTTGTTTTTTTGTTTTGCAATGTAAAGCAACCTTGAGTTTGTGAAAGGCGCTATATAAATTCAAATTATTTTTATTATTATTATTATTATGATCACTTGACAGCTGCTTCTGTGTATTATCTTACAACAGCTTTATAGAGTACATGGCTTTCTCATTCTAGTTTACAAACATGGACTCAATTTTGCAATAAAATCAATCTAGCAGTGATTCCCACAAACCAAAAAGTTGGTTATACTGGCTATGGGACCTCCACCAGCAACTACTGAAGTAAATTTTGTTTAATTTTTATAGACAATGGTTAGGAGCTTGCCCTTGGGAGGGTCATGGGTTTAAGTCCCAGCCCAGGCACCACTGAGGTACCCTTGAAACAAAATTCCGAAGATAAAAATAATTGATGTTATGAATAAAAAGTGGCAAAGCATCACTTTTTTACCCTGTTTTATGGGGTAAATCTTAAGCAATGTGGTAGTTTACGTGAAAAACAAAGAAAAAGTAACTGTGAACATATCCCATAACACAAAGTGAACCACAACAAAATGTGACCCATCCACGTGTGAAGCAGTGGAGAACTACCAACAGTGTAGCCGGACGGTGTCTTGCTCAACGGCACCTCAAGGGTTAATTATATCCTTTCACGTGCACAGACATTAACTACCACGTGCACACGTGCAACTCAAGCACAAATTCAACAACAGAGATTCATTTACTGAACTGCGTACAATGCTCAAACAAACGTAGCATGCATGCTAGCCTCAGTGAAGAGCATTTTTGCTCACATTAATATTTTGTTCTCACACGGAACTGATTTTTGAGAATTCAAGTGGGAACCAAAAAGGCATTGGCTATCTCATGACTGGCCACTTCTCACCTAAATCACACCTCCATGGACTTTACATCAGCCAGTTAAGGACCTAGCTACTGAGCACAGCTTAGCATTAGCTAGCGACTGCAGCTGAAAAACATGTAGCTATTTGTCAAGACCAAAATATTCACACATAAACTTGGTTGTATTAGTTCAGATAAGCTTACACTTTGTGTACCACACTTTTTTCCAGTAAATGGCCCAGTGAAGTCTGTAGAGGTGCGATTGAGGTGAAAAGTGGGAAATCATGAGATAGCCACTGAGGCTAACGCACGTGGTGAAAGTTTACCCTCACACTTTTTTTACTTACTCACCGTTCAGTAAATTAGTTTTTATTTTATGAATTTGTGTGTGAGGACTCATTCTGTTCATGTGGTAGTTAATGTCTGCACATGTAAAAATATATAATTAACTTTTTGAGTTTTTTTGCAAGCCACCGCTGCCCATGAAAAGATTTGTTGCAATTATTTTGATGACAAGTAATATATTAATTAATTTCAATTTTATTGAACAACAGCCAAAAGAAAAAAAATGCAAATTCAAGTAGTAAAAAGAGAAAGTAAAAATTCTCTGAAGCCAGGCAGTTGGAATAAAATTCCACCTCTGCTGTACTAGTCTGGGACGGGTGACAAAGAAGGCCTCAATAAGGATCAATTTATAACAACAAACATTCAATTTAATTTTGTATACACATATGTATACATGAGACCCAGCTGGTATGGCTTTCCTACTTTGTAAATTGTATTTTAATGTAATTTGTTCTACCCCCTTGTAGAGAACATTTAGATTAATAAAATGGCCTTATAATGAGATGATATTAAATGTTTATTATATGAATAAGCTGATACATTTGACACACTATTTTTGTCTTAACATATGTTAAGTTTAGATATCCATTTATTAGAACATTTCCACAAAGAGTTCCCCCAAGGTTTGTTTCAGACCTCTTGTTAGGATGCTAATATATTGGGGAGATGGAGGTCTAGTTTGGCTGTAGACGGATCAGCCATAACATTAACACCACTGCCAGGTGATGTTAATAACACATTACAATGGCACCTGTTGAGAAGGGTGGGATATATTAGGCAGCAAGTGAACAGTCATTTCTTAAAGTTGATGTGTTGGAACCGGAAGCGTAAGCATCTGCGATGGATCTCCAAAACAGCAGGTCTTGTGGAGCGTTCCAGGCCCAGGTTCCAAGACTTAGTACCGAAAGTGATGAGATCATGGGCAATCATGGGGGTGGTCTGATAGAAAGGGGTCAGAGCTGTTTCGGCACCATGATGGGGACCTACTCGATATAAGGCGGAGGGTCTTAATGTTATGGCTGATTGAAGTGCATTTACAAATGGGAGGATTCGACAGTTCATGTATGTCATCGATGAGCCTGTGCTGAAGTTAGTGCACCCACCTTGCAGACGTTGTGCTGGCAGGCGGTGGTGATGGGCTGGAAGGCGAGCTCCTGGCAGCACACGCACATGAAGATCTGTTCCACCTTGTTCAAGAAGTTCTGTGGGATGAGAAGAAGTGATGTATGACGTAACCATGGCAACAGTGAGCGTAGCGCCACGCCAGTCATTGTTTGTAGGCGCTCGGCTCGCAGTGTGGAAATTGTAAAAAGACAGCGCTGCTGAATTAAAAGTTCAAACTGCATGCCTACATCTTCACACCCATGACCCAGATCTTGTTCTCCTAGGCCTGGATCCCGCTACACACTTCTGGACTTAGCTGCATTCCTGCACTGTTCATGCAACACAACCTTGAAACGCTACGCTGCTGGAAGTGTGGACGGTTCAGGGTGCCATCTTTCAGCACCATCTGTCCATCTGGTCTACAAAACAACTTTCTGTCATGAATAGTCTTGGAGAACTAGGTTTTATCAGCCGCAAATATTGTGTTTCTTGGCAATATTGACCTCGTTTAGCCTCCTGAACTGTACCACTAATAGAAAAACAGCCAATTCATATAAGGATGTGAATTCTCTAAATAATTTCAGATATAAAATATAACCTGATTTTACTCCAAAAAGTAGACAAATAAAACCTTGTTAAACAAATGAAACAAATAGTATTATATCTGGTCACAAATTTAGTTTAAAAATTCTGTGTGTGGCTACAGAAAGTGAACCAATGCTTTCAGAATGTGTTGTGACCTCCTTGTGCAGCAATAACTGCAAATAAAAGTTTGCGGTAACTGTTGATCAGTCCTGCAAATGGGATCAAATTTTAGCCCATTCCTCCATACAGACCAGCTTCAACTGTTGATGGGTTTGCTGTATGTCTTTCCACAACACTTCAGCTTAATTAAGATCAGGACTTTGTCTTGACCTTTCCAGAACCTTCTCTTTATTCTTCTTTAACCATTCTCTGGTAGAATTACTTGTGTGGTTTGGATCTTTGTCTCTTGAGGTTCAATTCACAGACAGATTTCTTGATACTTTCCTTTAGAATTCTCTGGATTAGTTCAAATCATCTAGGCCCAGATGCAGCAAAACATGCCTAAACCAGAACACTCCCACCACCATGTTTCACAGCTGGGATAAGGTTCTTAGGCTGAATGCTGTGTTTTTCTTTTCCCTAAATGTAACGCTTATCATTTAAGCCTAAAAGTTCTATCATTCTTCCAGTATTACTTCTGGCTTGTGAACAGAAAGAATACTGTACAAGCAGAATGTGCAGTTTCTCTCCATGCTCTCTCCTTCTCCAGGCCTTGCTGCTACTCCCATGAATTGGCGACTGGCCCAGATGTTTAACAGGCTAGAGATCTGGTGGGTGAATAGTAAGCGAGCTCGTTTGACCACATCTTTGTGGTGTTTGTAGAGATTGTTGATCACAAATAAAAAGGTGGAGTTCGTAGTTGAGACGTATAGTTGTAGTAGTCATAGGTGTAGAAGAGTCTTGTTAGCTACACTAGCTTTACTGCATTGCTTGTGTGTGTGTACCGGTCCCTCAACGAGGAAGCCCAGAGCCTCATCCCAGAGCTTCTTGTTGGCTTGGTCCTGTTGTATGAGGGAACGTTGCTGCTCAGCTAACACGAATGTCTCCACCTCCTTCGGCCGCTTAGACCTGGGCTCGTCCTGCTTTTCACAAGCTACACACACACACACACACACACACACACACACACACACTTGAATAATTTACTATCACCACCCCAATTCCAAATGTGGGACACTGTGCCCAATGTTAATAAAACAATGTTTATTTTTTCTATTGTATTTTTTTCATAACACAGGCAACATATCACGTGATTAAGCTGACATAATTAAGTCATTTAGAATGTGAGGGTCTCAAAAACATTGGGACGTGTTTATCACCGTTCTATCCCCTCTTCTTTTACCAACACCTGTAAAGACCTGTAAACACCTGGAAACTTCTGGGAGATGAATGCTGTCCAATTCTTGCTTGATTTAGGATTTTAACTGCTCAAAAGTCCTTCATTGTATTTTTTTGTTTCATGAAGTGCCAAAAGTTTTCAATTAGTGAAAGTGATGCAGTATGTGGTTCAGCATTGTCTTGCTGAAATATGCAAGGCCTTCCCTGAAAAAGATACCGCCTGGATAGGAGCATGTGTAGCTCTAAAACCTGTATATACTTTTCAGCACTGGTTCAGTCTTTGCAGATGTGCAAGCTGCTAATTCCATACTATCAGAGATGCAGGCTTTTAAACTGAGCATTCATAACATGGTCCCACTCCTCTTAGTCCAAGTTTCCAAGAACTATTTAAATTTTCGATTCATCTGACCACAGATTTATTTTTCATATAATTTAAAGATACTTCAGACAAGTACCACCATTTCCACACCAGCCACCCCTGTGTTACCTAGCCATTCTCCTCCAATGCTACTGCTTCTACCTATAGAAAAACAGGGCTCCCTGTTCCCCCCAGCCATATGATGGTGAACCAGGTACCTGTTGATTTTTTGTCTCTCAGTTCTCTCAATCACTGCAACTGCAATCTGTGGCTTTTCACACAGAACATTCCTGATTCCGTATGTGATCACACTCCTTACTGGAAAATCTCCAGAGTGGAAAACAGAGTGGGATGCCAATGCTAGAGCAAGCAAGAGACTCTGGGCAAGAAATGCAGGTTTGGCTTGGCTTATATGCTGTGGTTAACAAGGGGATCAGAAAAAAAGAATTGTTGTGCTACATCAGTGCTTCTCAATTATTTTCTGTTACACTCCCGTTAGAAACAATTGAGATTTCCATTATTGCCAACACGTACTGTGACATACTAAAGCCGCAGGGCTGTATGTACTCATTTGCCAGCGGTTTATACATTAATGGCTGTATGTTGAGATAGAAAATTTACACTGTTATACGAGCTGTACACTGACTACTTTACATTGTATCAAAATGTCTTCAGTGTTGTTCCATGAAAAGATATAATAAAATATTATTACAAAGTGTGAGGGGTGTACTCACTTTTGTGAGATACTGTAACTGTCTGTACGTGTGTATGTGTATATGCACATACCTGTGTCTTTTGCTGTTTCTTGACCACCATTACTGTGCACCTCTTCATCCTCAGTCACTACAACAGTCTCCGCTTTCTCATCCTCCTCTTCCTCCTTTACCCTCTTTGCCGGCCGACCAGATTTCGGTCGCCCTCTGCCTCCGTGCCTTTTACCTCGTGATGGCCCCCCTCGTGCCCCCCTGACACTGGCCTCCTTCTTAGTCTTATTGGCCATAGCCTCCAAATAGCCAGGAGGGTACTGAGAGAGAGAGAGAGAGAGAGAGAGAGAGAGAAATACAAACCTTTACTATTCCAGAGTGAAAGGTTTATGCAGATAATGGGATGTGCCTTCGTTGAGACCCAAGATAATGTTTTGACTATTATTGTTATTATGCTAAGCATATTATGATAATGGTTGATAATTATTTATATTAAACAAATAATTCCAGCTACAAGAACAATTAAGCGTTAGTTCAGACATGACAGCACTGATGTGAGAGTTACAAAGAAGTTCAACACTTTCCTCTCAGTCATAGAATACAGTGCAAGTGCTACAACATTACTATCTGAGAGGCCAGAAAGAAAATAACACGTTTCACATCATCATTAAGTGATAATAAACAAGTCACAGATGGTACAGCATGAACAACATGAACTACTACTATCTAATAGTGCTAAACGAGTCCAGGACATTCCTCTTTGTCATCTAGTGTTTCATATAAGTACTGTTCATTAGATGGGGTCTGAAGATTTTACAACGTGTGTTATAATGTTTATAATATAAAGTTATTATGAGTACTTAATTATCAAAAGTACTTAAAAGGAAGACAGGACAGTCCTCATCATCAATAAAAGTATAATTCTAATACAATAAATTACATTATTGCAAGTGACATTCTGTAGATGGATTGTGTACTGTATCTGCTGGGCTTAAATGCTGAGGTACAACAAGCAACACATTCGTTCAGCACAAATGTATCTTCATGTACAACTCATAGATTATACTTCACATGTATTTGTTTATACACTACTCACAATAAGTTATATTGTTATTTACATAAGTGCCTTTCCTATTTGCTCTGAAGTTTAATGAAATAAGTAAAAGTTCCCTTTGATATTACTACCCAAAAATTTAGACAATAACAGGGATAGACCCAAATAACAAAAACTGACAATGTCAGTGGCAGGTGTTTCCGCCATTTGCCGCAATGACAGCTTGACAGTGACGTCTGATGCTCCTCACTAGCCTCATGATGTTGTTCTGAGGCTGCGTTCCACTCTTCCACAAGTTCTACACACAGTTCTGCCAGGTCACGTGGGGGTGGAGTACCATCATTCAGTCTCTGCTTCAACTGGTCCCAGACCTGCTCTATGGGGTTCAGGTCAGGAGACATTGATGCCAAACCATATGAGGAACTCCAACCTCCTGAATTCTGCCACGATGTGGTGGAGCATTATCATCCATGAACAGAAAGTTGTGGGTGTGCTGGTGGAATTGGGGGATGATGATGGGTTCTATGATGTATCTGAGGTAAGAACGTGCAGTGACTGAGCCATGTACAATAACCAAATCTGTTTTGCTGACTGGTGACACCTGCCCAGACTGTTGCACCTCCTCCACCAAAGCAAACCCTGGGGACATGGAGTACATGAACAGGCCCGTCAGAAGTTTGCTCAAGAGCATTTGGATGATGCCAAAGAGGATTGGGAAAAACCTCGTTTTGGTAAAACCTCGACTTGTCATGTTTGGAGGAGAAAGAATGCTGAGATGCATCCAAAGAACACCATACCTACTGTGAAACATGGGGGTTGAAAAATATGGGGCTGTTTTTCTGCAAAGGGACCAGGACGACTGATCCCTGAACATGAAAGAATGAATGGAGCCATGTACCATGAGATTTTGAGTGAAAACCTCCTCCCATCAGCAAGGGAGCAAGGGCATTGCAGATGAAACATGGCTGGGTCTTTCAGCATGTATAGTATAAAGTATATATATATATATATATATATACTTGGGTGGGTACAGAAAGTATTCAGACCCCCTTAAAATGTTCATTCTTTGTTATATTGCAGCCATTTGCTAAATTCATTCAAGTTAATTTTTTCCCCATTAATGTACACACAGCACCCCATATTGACAGAAAAACGATTTATTAAAAAAGAAAAATCTGAAATATCACATGATCCTAAGTATTCAGACCCTTTGCTCAGTATTTAGTAGAAGCACCTTCTGATCTAATAAAAGCCATGAGTGTTTTTGGGAAAGATGCAACAAGTTTTTCACACCTGGATTTGGGGATTTTTGCCATTTCTCTTTGCAGATCCTCTCCAGTTCTGTCAGTTTGGATGGTAGATGTTGGTGGACAACCATTTTCAGGTCTCTCCAGAGATGCTCAATTGGGTTTAAGTCAGGGCTCTGGCTGGACCATTCAAGAACAGTCACAGAATTGTTGTGAAGCCACTCTTTCGTTATTTTAGCTGTGTGCTTAGGGTCATTGTATTGTTGGAAGGTAAACCTTCAGCCCAGTCTGAGGTCCTGAGCACTATGGAGAAGGTTGTTGTCCAGGATTTCCCTCTACTTGGCTGCATTCATCTTTCCCATGATTGCAACCAGTCGTCCTGTCCCTGCAGCTAAAAAACACCTCCACAGCATGATGTTGCCACCACCATGCTTCACTGCTGAGACTGTATTGGACAGGTGATGAGCAGTGCCTGGTTTTCTCCACATATACCGCTTAGAATTAAGGCCAAAAAGTTTTATCTTGGTCTCATCAGACCAGGGAATCTTATTTCTCACCATCTTGGAGTCCTTCACGTGTTTTTTTTTTAAAAGAAACTCCATGCAGGCTTGCATGTGTCTTGTACTG
This sequence comes from Lepidarchus adonis, assembly GCA_037576955.1. Taxonomy (NCBI): domain Eukaryota; kingdom Metazoa; phylum Chordata; class Actinopteri; order Characiformes; family Lepidarchidae; genus Lepidarchus; species Lepidarchus adonis. Next base: position 1,598,006 of record JBBIGC010000024.1, read on the forward strand.
AGGAGAGGCTTCAGTCGGCCACTCTGCCATAAAGCCCTGACTGGTGGAGGCTGCAGTGATGGTTGATTTTCTACAACTTTCTCCATCTCCCGACATCTCTGGAGCTCAGCCACAGTGATCTTTGTGTTCTTCTTTACCTCTCTCACCAAGGCTCCTCTCCTCCGATAGCTCAGTTTGGCCGGACGACCAACTCTAGGAAGGGTTCTGGTCATCACAAACGTCTTCCATTTAAGGATTATGGAGGCCACTGTGCTCTTAGGAACCTTAAGTGCAGCAGAATTTTTTTGTAACCATGGCCAGATCTGTGCCACAATTCTGTCTCTGAGCTCTTCAGGCAGTTCCTTTGACCTCATGATTCTCATTTGCTCTGACATGCACTGTGAGCTGTAAGGTCTTTATAGACAGGTGTGTGGCTTATCTAATCAAGTCCAATCAGTCTAATCAAACATAGCTGGACTCAAATGAAGGTGTAGAACCATCTCAAGTTAAATATATCAGTGTCACAACAAATGGTCTGAATACTTGATATATTTCAGTTTTTCTTTTTTAATAAATCTGCAAAAAATGTCAACAATTATGTGTTTTTCTGTCAATATGGGGTGCTGTGTGTACATTAATGAGGAAAAAAATTAACTTAAATGATTTTAGCAAATGGCTACAATATAACAAAGAGTGAAAAATGTAAGGGTTCTGAATACTTTCCGTACTCACTGTATACACACACACACACACACACACACACACACTACATATGTATGTGTATGCGTTTAACCCATCGACAGGTGGAGGCAGCTAGGCTAGGACTTACCTCTAGGCCACCACTGTGAAATTAAGAGCATTAACTCTAGTTTTTTGATTGGTTAAAAACCTTTAATGAGCGGAAACTATAGCACACTGTTCATGTTGGCAATCTGAGCTGTGTGAATCTGTGTAACCTCACCTGCACTTTCAGGCCAAGTTTCTCGCTGCGCTCTAGTCCCTCTGGTGTCCACGGCGCTGGCTCCACATCGTCACGTCTCAGCAAGTAACGCCACACCAGGAAACCACACTTACCGATCTCGGGCCAGTACTTCACAACCTGCAAAACAGGTCAACCAAACCTGGGTCAATTAGCACTATGGATAGATGCCATTAGATTTGTCCATGTTTAGGACAGCAGGCTAAGGCCCAGGTCTTCGTTTAGGGTTAGGGTTATTTTATTATTGTAGCACTTTTAAGGAGATACATTCAGCCCCTAAAGTAGGTAACACTAGAAAGCCATTAAAAGGAGGTCAATGAATACGTCAACAAGCAATAGACTAACAAAAGCAACAGCAAAGTGGGAACTCTTGTTGTCCTTAATATCCACAGGCTAACGAGAGTGATGGTGGTCCCAATGTTATGGCTGATCAGTGTATACAAACATATGACCCCTTTGACAGCTGACCCTTCTGACCTCAACATCAGAGGACATCTCCATGGCAACGCTTTCACTAATCCTGTTTAAAGACATAGGGAATTGTTCAAATTCACTTCACAACAGCACATTTCACAATCCCAATGCCGCTTAACATTGGGGGAGAAAATAGACCCTTGAAATGGAATTAAAATGGAATATTTTCAAATCAGCTAGAAGGAGGGGCCATCATGAAGAGACTGATTGAGAAAGTTCCAGCACTGACGGACCAGCTTCAAAAGGGTTAGAGCCTGGTGCATGATACAGAGAGTAAACTGCTGATGGATGGTGTGGAAAATATGGAGAGATCATCACTTATGGCCCCTTTCCACTGGCATCAGGAACCAAGCTGTTCCTAAGCTGTACTGCAGAGATGATTTTCCATTGCTAATGAAGTGAATTGCACCCGACCTGGAACCATGCCGATGTGGCCCTGGTTGCTAGTGTGAAGGCTCTGCCCACAATCGGGTTGCATAATCATCTCCATCTGACTAGTAAAAATGTGGACATGGAGCTGGGAAGACACCATGTTTTTAGTCTGTGTATGTATATGAACTGAACTGGGAAAGGATGAAGTGCAGTAATGAAGGTGAATAATTGAGTATTTGTGTAGATAAGTTAAGCAGCCATGGCATTCTCCTATCAGTCACTGCACTAAGTCATAATCAAATGCGAAGATGATCTTAAAACATCTGCATGCCATTGGTTATTACTGCATTCACACTTTAGTAAACTACATCAGTAAAATGTTTCCCCTTCCTGTTCACTATTGGTGTCAGAAGCAGGATTACTGTTGCTGTCTGTATGTGACCACGAGCGATGACAATGTCTGTTTATTTTTTTAAAAATATTGTCCTTTTGATCTAAATTACTCATGCCATATCAGCAACAGTTTTACCGAGCTGACCCTAAACAGTGGAGAATGAAAATGGGCTGTTAAAATGTGTTTCAGGCCTTTGAATCCTGGTGCCAGTGGAAATGTCCCATTGGATCCCACTACAGAACGCTGACGTCACCCTGCTCTACACAGGACACATGCTGCCATGACAGTTTATGCCCATTAGAATAACTACTTTCATTCTTCCATTACTAGTAATAGCCACAACAGGTTCTGTGATGCCTACTGTCGTAACTGTCACATACATGTTATTAGATATTTTTATATTTCAATAAATAAAATGATCAAATATAATATTTTTGTGTCATTTGATGAAATAGCAATCCAGTTATTTTCCCAAACTCTAATTCCAATCTGTTATTTATTCTGGGTGGGAAGTGCCACTGGCAATCAATTGCACTGATACACAATACCAGACACTAACATGGTATTTGGGCCACAATATGATATTGCGATACTTCGACCTGAAGGCAGATGACGCACTTTGTGTAGGAGTCTCTGCAACAATTATGGACTATATTGAATTTTTTTGCCAAACAACTGCTTTTCTTAACACAAGCGTTCAGCACATTTCAGATTCCCTGAACATAAGCTTCGTTCCTTTCTCTCAGCTTTGAATGTGCCATTAACAATAGCTGTGCACAAATGTATTTATTTTAAATCTGGTGCTTGTTTATCCTTAAACATAGCTGAAAATTAAGTGCAATGTGATAAAACTGGTTTAGGCTTAATACAGCCCAGTCGTTGGAACTTTCCTAGTGTGTGTTTTCCTGTTTCGCTACCTTATAAATCCCATCGTAGCGGTTGCCTTCCTCTGGAGCGTATTTGCTGATTCTCCGGCCCTTCGAGCTCCGGATTACTCTCACTGGTTTTCCAGCTCGCCAATTCCGAGACTCCGCCCCATCCTTGTCGTTCAGAGGAGCGTCACAGTTCAGCGCCAGGGCCCTGCGAGGTCAGAGATCAACAAACCAACAAGGAGAAGTGTTTGCTTAAGCTCAGGTGGTATGAAATATTATGCAAAGCTGTGCTAGGAAGGTGTGGAAACTCCACACACACACACTTTTTCATTTAGGGTTGCTCAGCAATCACTTATAGACTTGCTTACGTGGTTTCTAAAACTCAGTTCAGTCAAATGTTTTTGGGCTGCGCAATATATTTTTGTACATTTTTACAGATAACAGCAGTGGTGAGCAGTTACTGACCAGGAAAAACATGCCTATACAGCTAATATTTGCAAGTATCCATATGATTCTAGCACTAAGCTAATGGCATTGCACGATTTTTGGCCAGTTGAGTAAACACTCTATAAAGAACATAACTGAAGTTTGGATAGCCAATCAGAGTATAACAAATGTGTGGATTGCCAATCAGAATGTAACTGAACTGCGGATAGCCAATCAGAACCTAACTGAAGTTTGGATAGCCAATCAGAACCTAACTGAAGTTTGGATAGCCAATCAGAACCTAACTGAAGTTTGGATAGCCAATCAGAATGTAACAAAAGCGTGAAAAGACCAATCAGAACGTAACTGAAGCTTGGATAGCCAATCAGAGTATAAGTGAAGTTGGAATAGCCAATCAGAGTGTAACTAAAGTGTGGCGAGACAAGCAGTGTATAACTAGTGTGTGTATAGCCAATGAGTGTAATGACAGTGTGGATAGCCAATCAGAATGTGAATGAAATGTGGCTAGCCAATCAGAATATATTCCACCATAATTTGCTAATAAATTCTTTAAAATTCAGTGATTTTCTGGATTGTTTTTTTTTTCATTTTGTCTCTCATAGTTTAGGTAAAGCTATGATGAAAGTTACAGGCCTCTCATCTTTTTAAGTGGAGAACTTGCACAATTGGTCACTGACTAAATACTTTTTGCCGCACTGTAGCTGAAGCCTGGAGAGACAATCAGAATGTTACTGAAGTTTGGAGCCAACCAGTGTGCATAGCCAATAAGTGTAACAAAAGTGTGAATAGCCAATGAGTGTGATGAAAGTATGGATAGCCAATCAGAGTGTAACTAAAGACTGAATAACCAATCAGAGTGTAAATCAGACAGTATCTGAAGCTTGTAACAACTGTAACAACACCCCCATCAGAAAGTAAAACATGATTGACTTCCCAGTTCTGCTAGTGGTTAATCTGCCATTGTACGACTTCAGTCCATGACTGTACACAACCTCCAGACTGCATTGTGAACAGAGCAGGATCAGGGGTCTCAAACTAAACCACGTTTCAGTCCATTGCTCCAGTTATAAAAGAAGAAGCACTGAATACATCTCGGCCGATCGAAGACATTTGATTTTTTGCCAAACAACTGCTCTACAAACACGAGCGTTCATTCAGCACCTGTTCATGTGCGTGAGCGTCTGGTCGAACGAGTGCTCTCCGATCCGTTTGTTTCCTGAGAGGTCGCGACCTCCACTTCCTGTGTATGTGAACTCATCTCCCCTGTCCTGAAAGGTCAAAGGTTACAGCCCAGGTTAACATGTGGTTATAAACATTTTACATTTACATTTATTTATAAACACAGCATAAACTTATTAAAGTGTGGATAGTCAATCAGAAAGTAAATGAAGTCATTTATGAAATCAGAATATAACTGAAATGTGGACAGCAAATCAGAATGTAACTAAAGTGTGTATAACCAATCAGAATGTATCTAAAGTGAGGATGACCAATCAGAATGTATCTAAAGTGTGTATGGCCAATCAGAGAGTAACTAAAGTGTGCATAGCCAATCAGAGAGTAACTAAAGTGAGAATGACCAATCAGAGAGTAAC
>JBBIGC010000024.1:1686391-1697167 GCA_037576955.1 Lepidarchus adonis
ACAAGAGGGGAAAGGCAACCCCAGACCCAAAGACAGAGGGTTAACGTCCTCCATGGTTCCTCCTCTATAGCTCTCCACCCTCTTTGACAAAGCAAGTGAGGGAAGGTGCTCTACACATCACATCTACTGCTGGTTTCGCACTCAACACTGTCTCGCTACAGCTGCTGGAAATTGATTTGTAATAGCACCACCAATAATCTAAGGTAGCTTATGCCTCGCTCTGCTACGGCACCTTTCTTCCACCATGATGGATACCCCCCCATCCCCATCCCTTCTTCCCCTGCTTTGTCCACATGAAGTTGATTGCTTCTTCAGTTTTGTCCAGTTTAATGACACATTGACTCTTTTCTGCATCGTGTTGCAATATGGCAACAATGATCTTTGGGGTTTTTGGTCTGACCACAAAGTAAATGTCTTTTTTTCACTTTCCTTTGGAAATGTATGACTTTCTGAATTCACTTTGATCCCATGGCCTCTGAAGCCCTCTCTAAGTATGTGTATAGGTCAATATTCACAAAACAAAATACATAAATAAATGTGATCTGAGATATATCGCTACCTATATACACACACATACTTCTGAATTGAATGTACATGAAGTGAAAGTAACTATTTGTCATTGTAAAACTACCTCAACAAAGTGTGACCGCTGCATTTATCCCATCACTCATGGAGCAGAGGTCAGATTTCAACACAGTTCAACACAGGTTGCTTTGATCTCAGCCTTCAGGTCGTCTGCATTGTTGGGTCTGGTGTCTCTCATCTTCCTCTTGACAATACTCCATAAATTCTCTATGGGGTTCAGGTCAGAAGAATTCGCTGCCAATCAAGCACAGTAACACCCTGGTGGTTGAAGCAGCTGTTGGTTCCTTTGGCAGTGTGGGCAGATACCAAGTCCTGCTGGAAGATGAAATCAGCATCTCCATAAAGCTTCAGCAGAAGAAGCATGAAGTTCTCTAAGATTTCCTGGTAGATGCTGTGTTGACTGTGAACTTCAGAAAACAAAGTGACCAACACCAGCAGATGACATGACCCCAAATCATCACTGACTGTGGAAACTTCACAGTTTCCTTGATTTCAAAATAATATGCAAAATTTACATTCATCTGAAAAGAGAACTTCGGACACTGAGCAACAGTCCAGTGCCTTTTCTCCTTAGTCCAGGTAAGATGCTTCTGACGTTGTCTCTGGTTCAGGAGTGGAGACATGAGGAATCTAACATTTGTAGCCCATGTCTAGCATTCATCTGTGTGTAGTGGCTCGTGATGCCTTGACTCCAGCCTTAGTCCACTCTTTGTGAAGCTCCTCAAAATTCTTGAATGGATTTTGCTTTGCAATCCTCTCAAGGCTGTGGTTGTCCCTGTTGCTGATACACCTTTCCTACCACACTTTTTCCTTCCGCTCAACTTTCTGTGAATATGCTTGGATACAGCTCTGTGAACAACCAGCCCTCCTTGTGGAGAGTGTCAATGACTGTCTTCTGGACATCTGTCAAGTCAGCAGTCTTCCCCATGATTGTGTAGCCTCCTGACCCAGACTGATTAGTGATTAATGTGTGCCACCATAACTTTCCAAGATTTAACTTTTTCACAGTATTCTAATTTTCTGATGCAGTTATTTTTGGGTTTTAATTTTCTTAAAACCATTATTGAAATTCCAAGAAATAAAGGCTTGACATATTTCACTTTTTGTGAAATGAATCTATATATGGATTTCACTTTCTGAAAAGAATGTAAAGAAATACACAACATTTTGACTATATATATATATAGTCAATATAACCAGGAGCCTGCTAGCCACAAGTTCTGATATTACCCAGGCAGAGATTTCATTGTGACTTTTTCAAGAAAGCCACATTCTTAGGTCCTCAAAGCTGTGCTTTCTCCAGATGTTTCTTCTTGTCAACCTTTCAGTTTCACTCTGCTGGTAATGGCACGCTCCTGCAGAACATCTACTACATGATGTTGACTCTACCCATCTCACCATCACTCGTACCTAATGTTCGTTTTCCGCTGGAATTTATACAAGAAGGTCTAGTCAAGACCACCTTTGCTGATTTCAGGACATGCCTCAGACTAGGACCATGGCAATGCACCAGCCAATGCTCGAGGAACTGACTGTTCACTTGCCACCCATTGGCAGATCCCATTGTAATAAGATCAAAACTCACCAATGTCAATGTCCCGGGACAGTACCATGCTCAAGGGTACCTCAGTGGTGCCTGGGCTGGGATTTGAACCAGCGACCCTCTAATCACAACAAATCACTAACATCTAGGCCACCTCTGCGCTACAAAATAAGCAACCCTTCATGAGTTTGCATGTCATCCTTGCAAACTCCAGCCACTGACCATAACTTAGCTGAGTGTAGTTGGGGTCAACTGGACAAATTTGTTTTACTGTGAAGTCAGTGAGATTTTCTGTGATGTCAGGAGTATTCTGTAGGAAAGCCGCAGACTGGTGGTGCCACTGGATCCCTGCCACGTTTGGAGGTTCCTCTGGCAGAGCACAGCGATGGCAAGAGACAGACAGCGTAAGTGGCGCTTGAAAGAGCTGAGGAAGGGAGGGAGGGATGATTGGAATGAGAGAGTTTTTCTGGCAGAGAGGGACAGGGTGTCAATGGACGAGAGTGTGGGCAAGCAAGATGCAGAGAGAGAGAGAGAGAGAGAGAGAGAGCAAAAGAAAGATGCAGTGTGTGAGTAGGATGGGGAGAGCTAGCGAGCAAGAGAGAAAGAGAAAGAGCACTGAGGCATCATTGTAAAAAGACCGTGTTATTATTGACAGCGTCCCTTGCGACTTCGTCCATGGCGGAGCCGTCTCACATGTGGCCATGAGCTATCATTATCTCCTCTTCTGCGCCTGATGAATCGGTGGCAGCATGGGCGCGGGAGCGGGCTGTATTTAATGGGCTCCCCCATCCTTGGCCTGCTCTCGGAAGCCTCTTACAAACCCATTAAAGAGCGAGTCCGAAGATTTCATAGCTCCCTGGGCGCTGCGGTCTGTTTCAATAAGCTCTAGTCCAAGGCTGTATCTAAGCTCCAGGGGCATACAGTATTTGGAACTCCAAATCCCACAATGCATCACAGTGCCTCCTACATATGGGACTTACACGATCCAATATTATCACAATTCCTCGTCAGTGATACAACATTGTCACGATTCTTCATCCATGATACAATATTATCATGATACTTCATCCACTATATACAGGTACTAAAAAGTTCAATATTTCTTGACGTTCTTTTCAGAAAGTGAAAATCCCATATAGATTTATTGCACATATGAATATGTGAAAACCTTTATTTCTTGGAATTTTGATGATTATGGTTTTCAGATAATAAAACCCAAAATTGACCCAAAATTAGAATATTGTGACAAAGTTTAATCTTGCAAAGTCATGGTGTCACACCCTATTCAGCTAATTAACTCTGCAAAGGTTTCCTGAGCCTTTAAATGGTCTCAGTCTGGGTCAGGAGGCTACACAATCATAGAGAAGACTGCTGACTTGACAGATGTCCAGAAGGAGGGTAAGCCACAAAAGGTCATTGCTAAAGAAGCTGGCCATCCCAGAAACAGGGACAACTGCAGCCTTGAGAGGATTGCCATGCAAATCCAGTCAAGAATTTGGGGGAGCTTCACAAGGAGTGGACTGAGGCTGGAGTCACAGACAAATCATGGGCTACAAATGTCGCATCCTTTGTGTCCTGCCACTCCTGAACCAGAGACAACGTCAGCAGTGTCTTACCTGGGCTAAGGAGAAAACATCATCCCAAGCATAAAGTATGAAAGTAGATCCGGTCGAAGCTGGACGTGAGCAAGTCTCACACATCTGCCAAAAGAGGTGGGAATCCAACAGCAAGTGAGTGGCCGCCAACCGCTCACTCCGCGAGCTCGCTTTCAATGACGGGTAGTTTAAAGGTGAGATGTAAACATGCAGAGGGTGTTGCTCTGGCAGCAGAGGTTCATGGGTTAACAGATCCAACCTCCATGCCCTGGAAAACACCAGTGTGGTTCTCCAACCAGAGAAACCACACGGATGCTGGTTCACTGAAACCCATCGGGGGCCCTGACTGACCAGCCTGAAAGTGGGTAGCGGTTCCACGGGGAAACCCAAGGACCATACCCATTTTACCAGCGGACTCCTGGACACAACTGAGCAAGAAAGTTCGCAGTTGTGTCCATCAGAACAGACTGGAAGAGCCCGCAAGGGCGGCCAGGAACAACCAGGCTTCTCATCTGGCTCATATCAAAGACTGATTACTCCTGCAGCTCAACGCTCATCAGACCACGTCACCACCCTAGGGGAGGAGCTCCTGCCTGTCAGCCACACCTCCCCTCACTGGCGTACACTATGGTGAAGAAAGCATCCTGATTTGGGCTTGACTTGCTGAGGTGGAGGTGAATTCTCAAGTGTATCAAAAATTCTTCTGGGTAATGTGCGAATGTTCGTATGTCAGCTGAGTAGGTCCACAAACAAAATCTATCTTTTGGAGTTGGTAAGTCAGAGCCCAGACCTCAACCCATATAAAGACACATGGGACGTCCAAGGAATATAACTAAAGCAGAGTTAAAGCAGTTTTGCCTGGAGAAATGGTTATGGGGTCATTTCAAGATATTAATTCAAATGGTTCAAAGAGTTGTTTATGGTTGTTCTTAATAAAGTCATAACATTAGCATTATTTCTTTTGTGTTATCATTTTATTTTTTAATACCCTTGAAATTCCAAAAGGTTCACATATACTGTAAATATATGTATACATATGCTATCAAAATATGATATTATCACAGAATTATTTATACTATATATTATATATTATTTATAAATTATAATCATACATAACCACGACACAACATTATCAAGATATTGAAATAATATCGCAAAACTTGACCCATCATACAATATCATCCCAGTACTTGCTACAGTGAGTCTATAATGATATCTGAGTCACAATATTATCTCAGTACAAGCTCAATATGATATCATTATGATACCTGAGCCACAATAAGATATTATCTTGAGTTCAGTACAATATTCTTGTAATATACAGACAATTTTGGTACCATATGATATTACCATAGCACTTGAACCTCTTCCTGCCTGGTTAGCATTGACTACTGGAACATCTTCAGAAATCTCCTCCTGCATTCCTACGATATAGTGAAGGTCAGACTAATGATGCTAAGCTCTTACAGACACTCATTGGCTTCCAGTCCTGGCTGAACCCCTGACCCTAATTATCCTCTTTATTCAAAACAGACATTTCATGCTGAGGCACTTTCTCCGGGAAATTGATGGAAAAACAATTGCGTAGATTATTATTTTGCCACATTTTATCAGATGGGGACATTCAGAGGTCTCTAACAGTTCTCACTGTCTAATGTCACTACGTTAGCTATCCATATGCTATAAGTGTGGGTTAACCCATGGGCCAGAAATGGCGTGTAAATATGTGTAATGTTTCTGCTGTGTGTAATATGTGTAAAGTTTCACTGTAGGAAGTATTCGTCCACCCCCTGCATGAAGCAAGCAGTGGTCCCGGCCGTTGCTTTGCGCTCGTCTAATGACAACTGGTCGATGCCTTGATGGGAAATTCTTATTTCAGTAAACAAGTAGCCTCTCTGACATGCCATCTCATTTCTGGAAGACATTACTGGGCCAGTCAAACGTCTGAAGAACCAATTTAAGGCAGATTGAATCCTGGGGCCGATGTAGGTCATTCTCCACGGCAGCTTGGGGGTTGCTGGAAGTTAGGCCACCGCAGGGAGCATGGGACAAGATGGACGAATAACCATTTAGGAAAAAGGAGGCCACGTCTGAACACTCCAAAGGCGTTTCTGCCTCCATTTCGCCGCCAGTGCTGCTCATATCCTCCACCCAAATCCACCATTTGCATAAGAATTAGACCATATCTTGGCTTCCAAAGACCTCACATCTCGGAAATAGTAACTTGTTAGATTGAACCTCCAAAGTTGTTCAAAATGAGTTATGTATTAACATATTTAATTACATAGTTCTGAATTTTAATGAAATAAGTAAAAGTTCCCTTTGATATTCCTAATAATGTATGAGAAGAAACACCATTTTCATTAGTTTAATATTTATTACCCAATAATTTAGACAATAACAGGGATAGCCCCAAATAACATAAACTGACAAAGTAAGTAGTGGGTGTTTCCACCATTTGCCGCAATGACAGCTTGACAGTGACGTCTCATGCTCCTCACTAGCCTCATGATGTTGTTCTGAGGCTGCGTTCCACTCTTCCACAAGTTCTACACACAGTTCTGCCAGGTCATGTGGTGGTGGGATACGATCATTCAGTCTCTGCTTCAACTGGTCCCAGACCTGCTCTATGGGGTTCAGGTCAGGGGACATTGATGCCAAACCATATGAGGAACTCCAACTTCCTGAAGGCGAGCTGTGACAATTCGGTCACGATGTGGTGGAGCATTATCATCCATGAACAGAAAGTTGGGGGTGTACTGGCGGAATTGGGGGATGATGATGGGTTTTATGATGTCTCTGGCCCACTCACATGGTGTTGTGTCCACTGCAAACGTTCACGGTGGCGTCTTGGTGTCAGTGGAGTCACCTGCAACGGTCGTCTGCATTCAAACCAAAGCGGTGGAGTCGGTTGTGAATGGTTTGTCTGGAAACTCTAGTTCCCCTCACATCTCGTAAACGGGTGCAGCTGTGTGGCAGTAACGATGTCGGAGTGAATAGGTGCTTAGGTACTGGTCATCGTTGTGGTCTGTCACTTGTGGGCTCCACTCCTGGGTCTGTCATTCTCTGTCAGTAGTTCTGTGTCTTGATGCAAGTCTGCTGATGAGCAACATCTGACTGTCGCCGACTCGAAGGCGCCGTGTCCAGGAGACGCTGCTCGTCCGTTAAGTGACGTCATGTGTTCATGGCTGTTTGAATGATGAACTTGGAATGACTGACTGACTTACTGACAATAGCAGCTTTTTATTCCCACAGAATGTTGAAACTGATGCCACATTGAGAAAGGTTGTTTGGTATTGGCCCCAATATAAGGCACCTGTACAAATGAGACCATTAGATGGAAAACACACAATGAGGTGTGTCCATCACCCCAATACATATGCCTCCCTATCCCAAAAATGTCTGAAGTGAAATAAACACTGTATGTATGACATCCACTAAATCTCTCACAATATCCCTAAATTATTCTGAGTAGTGTAATATTATTCTTATTTAAATTTTTATTTTGTGTTTATAGACCAGAACGTCCTTGTTGGTGTTCTTCTCATATACTACTTTTGGTTGTATAAGAGCGCTGTAACACCAACATTTCTCATTTGTTGGATAATAAAGGTTTGTTTTATTCCATTCTATGTATGCACTCCAGTTTGGTGGCTTTGCTGTCTATTTCATTTGGTACTGATGGACAAAAGCAATCCTAAAATCAAATATTCCTACATTTTATGAGGCTTGGTCTAAAGGTCTTCTGTGCCAAGTTTGGTGAAATACTGTAACCTATTAACAGGCTTTTTTTTGCATTTCAATAAAATCCAATATTATGATCGTGGTGAAAGAGCTAGCTTGCAAAAGTAGGTTTTTTGAAAACTTCTGAAAGACAGAAAATCCAATATGGTGACCTTGAACAGAAATTGGTGGGCCTGAGTTGTGAAGTTTTGTGGGTTGGGATATAAGAGCCGGGGGATTAGTGAAAACAAAAATGTTATTTAATGCAAATCCATAAGCACAAGAAAATGTAAATTAGTATAAATATGACAAGAATCAAGTCACACAATTCACAAATTTACAACACAATGGCCAAAATGAAAAGACAAGGAACCCAACTAAAACAGAACCATGGATAAAACACACAAAGAAACAGACACAATGAACTAAATGAAACCCAGCTGAAACATATACCATAAACCAAAAACAGAGACACAAGAAAACCAAGAAGAAGTAAGAATAGCAATAATATTTATACAAAGATAGAAATGACTGACATGTTACACATGGTCAACACCAGATAAACCAGACTGAGAACAAAAACCTAAAGTCACAGATTGGACAAAGCAAAAACCAAGCAGGACACAAGGCAAGATTAAACAGGACAAACCCAGGACAGAACAGAATGCAAGACTGAGGAACATGAGTAAAAAATTAACCTCTAGTTCTTGGGGGAAATAAATCTGAACCTTATAACAAAAGTTATGAAAGTTATAAGAAAACAATGCACCTTGATTTTTAACTTGATGGTGGCACTACAGAGACTGATGGAAGCATTTAAAATTTGATGCTTGGATACTTTAAACAGTTTGTTATCAATATGCCAAATTCGTCAAAATCCACCAGTTCTCCCAGTTCAGGAAGTAGTGTAATAATACTCTGACGTTCTAACAGATACAACAGTTACAACAACCATGAACACATTTTTTTATGGATGGAAATGCAGAATCTTGCACAGTTTTCTCCACTTGGAAGTGTTTTCAGACTGAAATCTTTGATTTGAGAGCAATAAAATGCTGCAAGTCTCATTTTTTCTGACTTTATGCTTTTCCAGTGTGGTATCAATGAATGTAGCTGCATGAATCAGGCCAGCGTGATCTACTGGTTGCTGTGGAACACTTGGTTCCAAAGAACCGATACCTTTCTGACACACACGTATATTTGGCTAATTGAATTCATTGATTTTTCACCTCCTTCTGTCTGACAAAACATGGCAACCTGACAATTCCACAACCACAGATAGAAGGCAATTTGTAATTTTCCCAACACTTTCATACACAAAGGAGAGTGCTTGTCATGGCAAAACGTGTTATTAAAAGTGCTCTCTCCTTGTTGAGAAATTGGACTTTCCATCTCTTTTCAATCAAACCTCGATTATTTCAAAAGTATTCCAGCACCCTATTTTGCAGAAGGTGATTTAGAGTTCTGTATTGAACTGTATACACTCTTCTTAAAAATCAGTTTAGGGGAATTAACTCATAATGTTCTACAAGCCAGGGTACTGGACAAAGCAGTCAGTGCTCAAAGTTTTCTAATTCTAAAATGTATTTATTTAATTAATGCAATAAGTAAAGCCATGCCTTCCATTACTATAATAATGTTCCATACAAAATGGATGGAGTGGCCATCTCAGTCTCCTGAAAAATATAATTAAGCTATTCTGAGGAGACCTCAAACGTGCAGTTCATGCAAGACAGCCCAAGAATGTACAGGAACTGGAGGCTTTTTGCAGCAAAAATGAGCAGCTTTACCATCTGCGAAGATAAGGAGCTTCATCCACAACTACCACAAAATACTTCAAGCTGTCATTGATGTTAACAGGGGTATACACTGTATTGAGAACTGGGGTATGTAAACTTTTGATCAGGGTCATTTAGGTAGGTTATGTTGTGATTATAATTTAAAAAGAGTAAACACAATTAATTAATAATAAATGGCTTCAGCCAATTTGTGTGATCATTCATATTCTCTGAAAAATGATTAAGAAATCATAAATTCTCAGGGTATGTAAACTTATGGACAAATCTGTACTTACAGTTTTATAATTTATAACTTTTCTCTATCCGCACAATGTTCTTAAGGTTTTTAGTCCTTCCATATATAAAGAATTAAAATAATTAAATAAAACTGGAAGCACCATAGACCATTTTTGCAGTAAATGGGCATTGTCAAATATAAAATACATTTTCATAAAATTTATCAAGAACTTTAAAAAGAACAAAACTGCTGCAGTAAAGCATTGAGTAGGTGGTGAGGATAAAGAAAAAATAATGGCAATCCAATCCAAAATAGCAGAGACTGCATTTGTGAGATCAAGAGCAAAGTGGATAGAGGAAAAGAATACTTTGTACTTCAGTCATTTCAAGAAGGCAGGAGACAATGACAAGCTTAGTGATTAATGGAACAGAATGAAAGGATACTACCATTGACAGGGAAGCATCATATTCTGTGGCAATTGCTACATATTGGCACATCCCGATGTGATAGAAACAGAGGACTTAGATACTGTTAGTGTTGAGCAAATTTCTGGGCTCTGGTGAGTTCATGGCTAAAGTTTGTCAATTCTTTTGGAAAGATGTAAAAAAAAATATTTAAAAAATCTGGCAATAGGTATATATACAAGGGAACTAATGTTAAATGCATAAAATGATGTAGAAAATTACAGTCTGGAATCTCTTATTACTACCCCCACAGGTAAACACACAACATTGCAGTCTGGAATCCCTCATTACTACCCCCACAGGTAAACACACAACATTACAGTCTGGAATCCCTCATTACTACCCCTGTAGGTAAACACACAACATTACAGTCTGGAATCTCTCATTGCTACCCCCATACGTAAACACACAACATTACAGTCTGGAATCTCTCATTGCTACCCCCATACGTAAACACACAACATTACAAACTGGAATCCCTCATTACTACCCCCTTAGGTAAACACACAACATTACAGTCTGGAATCTCTCATTACTACCCCCATACGTAAACACACAACATTACAGACTGGAATCTCTCATTACTACCCCCATACGTAAACACACAACATTACAGACTGGAATCTCTCATTACTACCCCCATAGGTAAACACACAACATTACAGTCTGGAATCCCTCATTACTACCCCCATAGGTAAACACACAACATTACAGTCTGGAATCCCTCATTACTACCCCCATAGGTAAACACATAACATTACAGTCTGGAATCCCTCATTACTACCCCCATAGGTAAACACACAACATTACAGTCTGGAATCCCTCATTACTACCCCCATAGGTAAACACA
>JBBIGC010000024.1:1697267-1707679 GCA_037576955.1 Lepidarchus adonis
ACAGTCTGGAATCCCTCATTACTACCCCCATAGGTAAACACATAACATTACAGTCTGGAATCCCTCATTACTACCCCAACAGGTCAACACACAACATTACAGTCTGACATCCCTCATTACTACCCCCATAGGTAAACACATAACATTACAGTCTGGAATCCCTCATTACTACCCCAACAGGTCAACACACAACATTACAGTCTGACATCCCTCATTACTACCCCCATAGGTAAACACATAACATTACAGTCTGGAATCCCTCATTACTACCCCAACAGGTCAACACACAACATTACAGTCTGTCATCCCTCATTACTACCCCCATAGGTAAACACACACACATTAAAATCTGGGCTGCAAGTTGACATTCAACAAGGGCAAACCAACACAAATGTTTTTCTGACGTCAATCAAACACCGCTACAAAATGCATACACCACTCAGAGTGCATTAATTCATCCAAAATTTGAACATGTTTTAAACATTCAGTAGATCCACAAGGTGATGTATTTGTTAATAAGGGCATATCCTAATGGAGCCACCCCCCCTGCTCCCATATCACCAACCAACACATACGGCACATTAATAAGGAGGCTGAGTACCGCCCAAAGTTCTGGCCTGTATGCTGGACCCAGGTGCAGTCAGTATGTGGAGTTGTGTCATGACCCTAGATTTGGATTAGCATGAGCGTGTTGCTTGTGAGTAATCAGTGAGGTTGGCCACATTAATCCGGTATTAGCACACTTAATTACACCAACACACACATGCACCCTGTTGTGACTCATACAGCGAGCACATAAAGAGATTAGTATTTACATTAATGTCTATTTTTATAAAGAAGTATAAAAAATGTTTTATGCTGCATTCCTTCTGAATTGAGTAATGTAGCTATTCAGTAGTTTTTAAAAAGTTCAGTGTAAGGAAGACCAAGGTGGGTGTTTCCAATAAAATGGCCCATGAGTGGAATTGCAAGGTGGATGTTTCCAATAAAGTGGCTAGTGAGTGGACACATACAATGTTTCTACTAAAGTGGCCATTGAGTATCAGCCCAAGGTGGGTGTTTCCAATAAAATGGCCCATGAGTGGAATGGCAAGGTGGATGTTTCCAATAAAGTGGACACATACAATGTTTCTACTAAAGTAGCCATTGAGTATCAGCAAAAGGTGGGTGTTCCTAATAAAATGACCAGTGAGGGAAAGCACAAGGTCTGTTTCCTAGTAAATGTCCAGGGAGTGGAAGCATAGGGTGGGTGTTTCTAATAAAGTGGCCAGCGATGGGGAGTAGAACGTAGGTGTTTTCTGAAAAGTCGCCGATGCTAAATGAAAATGCTAATGCTAAACATCCAACCTCATAAAAGAAGAAAGTATGTTATCGCTTGCTCTGAAGTTATAATGGAGTGTAATGATGAAGAAATGTTCAGTTTATGTGGTTTATCACAGACAGTAATGTGAAAGCAAAGCACAGAAACAGAAAATGAAACTGAGGCAAATGGCAAGTAATGAGTTGTAAGGCAGCTGCCTTATGGCTTCTATAATAAGTTCTGTTAAAGGTTTTCTGAGTTTCACTTATTATATTTGTGTAACTGTACTTGTACTGTATGTACACCTCAATTTCTGACATCACAGATTTCCAACCTTTGTGATTGGCTGCCTCTAATTCAACCAAAACTTCATGAATAGATGGGACTAAACTGCTGACATTGGGTCATGGGCACCCAAGGCTCTTTGAAGCACATAAGGAAAGGTCTGAGCCCAAAGAGGAGCAAAATGTTAATGCTGGTGTATGGATTTCGGTGACGTCAGGAAGATAATGACTTTAAAGTGGCATCTCTCTCGTGGTGCCCAGCTCCTGGTGGGCTGGTGTTCAACACAGTTTGGTTTGTCTGAGCTGGGAAATCAGCAAACTGACCACTTTAGGATGCCCCTGGTCTATATGGACATGAGACAATTGGTTTTTCCATCTTTTTAAAATGAAAGAAATGTTAAATGCTGATATTTCAAATAATTAGGCAGTTGATGTGAAAAAGAAGAGGTTTATATTCAGGAGAAATGTAACAAAATTAGATGGTTTTCCATGCTTCTAGAAATGGATTGATGTAATGGCTGCTTATGGCATTGGCTGGGACTTAGCATTGGGCCCGTGGTTCCTGAATACCTGGTAATTGGTATGTAGTGTTAGAGACAACGGGCATCAGCCATGGTGGTTGGGGCTGTCTCAGCCACAGTGTGCAGCCCAGGCCTTATGGTGAGAAATAATGGCTTATAAACAGAACTGGCAGGCCAATCCCTCACAGAAGGAGGCTGGTGTCAGTTAGTGACAGCAGTGTCTGATTGAAATATCATAGCCAAATGAGGTGTGTAAGTGCTATGCAAATCCGTCCTGTCCCGGAGCCCGATCCATCACGAGCGCCAGAGAAAAAAACACAAAAATGTCTGCTGAGGGTGAAGGTGCGGGTGCTAAATAACACTCAGGCATTTATGTTTGCTTGCAAACAGTCATGTGACATGTTCGGGAGGAATGTACACTTCCCAGTAACTCAGGTCACTCAGGCCAGTTGGACCAGTTTGTCATTCCTTGACTGTGCAGGTGGGAATGGTTGGGACGAGTATTTGTACTGTGTGCTATACTACTGTATATACTATGTACACATTTTATAAAATTTCAATTTACAAAAGTTGGGATTTTTCATAAAATTTAATAAAAACTGTCATTTTGATTTCAATTATTGAGGGAAAAAGGCCATTCAAACCTACTTGGCCCTAAAAAGTAATTGCCCCCATTGGCTAATCAAATTGAAGCAAAGTTCAATTTCAGTAGCCACACCCAGGCCTGATTAACCAAGAGGTCACTGAAATAGAACTTATCTGACAAAGTGAAGTAGGCTGAAAAAAGCATCACATCATGACATGATCTTAAGAAACTCCAGAACAGATAAAAAACTGACATTTTTCAGTCGGGGAAAATTACAAAACCATTCCATTATCCAACTACAGGCCTCACTTGCCTCAGCTAAGGTCATGATTCAACAATAAGAAAAGGACTGAGCAATAATAATAATAAAATAATAATAATTTGAATTTATATAGCGCCTTTCACAAACTCAAGGTCGCTTTACATTGCAAAAAAAAATAAATCAATCAAAACCATAAATAAAATTGAAACAGTTAAGACACAAAACAGGAACAAATGGCATTCATGGGAGAGTTCCTAGGCTAAAAACTGTGACTGACCATAAAGAAAATGAAGGTTCTTCACACATTTGCAGATTACATTTGATTATCCTCAACATTACATTTTTGGAAAAATACTCTGTGACAAATAAAGAACTTGTTTAGAAGGTTTGCTTCTTGTTACAGCAGGTATAACACTAACACAGCATTTTATAATAGGAACATCATACCAACAGTCAAGCATGGTGGTGGTAGTGTAATGGTTTGGGGCTACTTTGCTGGGTCAGGACCTTGACAACTGGCTGTAATTGATGAAACCATAATTTCTGCTCTCAACCAGAAAATCCTGAAGAAGAATGTTTGGACATCATTTTATGCCCTGAAGCCCTCGTGCCACAGGACAATGATCCAATACTCAACAGGAAGTCCACCTATAATGTCCCAGAAACTGTAGGTTTTCGAGTGGCCTGGTCAAGACGAAAACCCTCTTGAGCTTCTCTAGCATGACCTTAAACCATGAAGGCCATTCATGCTCTGAAATCCTGCAATGTGGCTGAATAAAAATCAAAGAGTGGGCCACAATTCCTCAACAGCGATGTGCAAGACCCATTGCCAATTATCACAAACGATTGATTACAGTTCTTGTTGCCAAGGGTGACACAACCAGTAAGTATATTCAGGGGGACGTTGCTTTTTCTCACAGGGCCATGTAGGTTTGGATATTTTTTTTCCTTAATAAATGATATCATAATTTAAAAACTGCATTTGGTATTTACTTAAATTACTTTTTTCTAATATTAAAATTTGTTTTATCTAAAATGTGTGAAAAATATGAAAAATCATATACTTTTTCACAATATTTTTCACATCACTGTAAATGTATTTTGTAAATATAAACAAATTTAGGTTTTGACACCTGTAACAGAGTCAAAAATGTTGGGACAGAGGTGTGTTTACCATTTGGTACATCATATTTTCTTTTAATTACACTGTAATTGTTCGGGACCTAAGGAGACTAACTGAAGCAGTTCTGTAAGTGGAATATTTGAACATTTATTTCAAGACTTGTTGCTCAGCAGTCCACCGAGGCCATTGTTTGTTTCTTCTGCACTGTGTCTACAAAGCCATGCTATTGTAGACGAGGCCTAGCATTGTCTTGCTGAAATAACAGTGCACTTCCTGGAAATAAGACACCACCTTAATGGCATAATAAATCAGATCTGAGCTGTTTTAATGGAATACGCAATATTTAGCAGCTGGTTTTAATGCTACGGTTGCAGAAGTGAACACTCAGACTTACTCATACAGAATGTAAGTCACATGTAAATGTAAACTATATTTTATTTTTAAATATTTCAGTGAAAAATCAAATTGGGGCTATTTTCTTGTCACTTCAGACACAAAGGTCTACTTTGCTTTTGTACTTCAGCACCAGTGCAGTGAGGCTAGCATTGCTAACACGCAAGAGAAGTCTCACAAATATTTTCCTTAAATACTATTTTGTGGACAGAATAGATCTTTTTGGCCTAAATAATAAGTGTTACATTTGTAGAAAGAAAAAAACTACATTCCAGCATAAGAACCTTATCCCGTCTGTAAAACATGGTGGTGGGAGTGTCTGGTTTGGGCATGTCTTGCTGCATCTTAGCCTAGAAAGAATTCTGAACTATATTAGAGAAAAAAATAATAGATAGTAAATGTTCTGGAATGGCCAAGTCAAAGTCCTAACCTTAATCCAATTAAAATGTTGTGGAAAAACCTAAAGTGAACATTTCATGTGAGGAAACTCACCAAAATCCAAGAGTTGAGATTGTTCTGTATGGAGGATTGGGCTAATGTCAATGTATAGAATTTAAATACATCTCTGGGACGTCTTCTAAAATGTCATTAGCATGTCATTAGGGTTGTTCAGACACATTCATGTGGTTTAAAACACAATTTGTGTCAGGGGAGCTAAGGCTCCCCCTAGAGGGCAGTACAGGTCACGTTCGCCGGAACACTGACGGCTCGAAGGCCAAGCCTGCGAACAGCTGACAGCAATCGGGTTCCATGATTGGCACGCTTTAAAAGAGGACTGAGAATTCAGTGCAGTGCGAAGGCACAGTGTGTTAACCTGTTACCTGAGCGTTTGGATTGTATTTTGGATTTACTGGTTTTTGACATTTTGGATTGTGACTTGACTACGATTTTGGATCTACTTGGATGTACCTGTTTGCCTGTGTTTTGAACTTGGACTGTTTTGACCTGCTGTTTATTAAAGTATTCACTTTTCTACAAAAGCTCGCTTTGGCGTCTCTACCTGCATCTCACAGTAATCAGATTTGCGCTGAGCTGATAGTGACCATATTATGAGTACTTCTGTCTTGTCAGAATTTAACAGTAGGAAGTTTTGAAGCATCCACTGTTTAATGTTGTTCACGCATTCCTCAATTTTATTAAGCTGGTGTTCCTCATCTGGTTTTGCAGAAACATACAACTCTGTGTCATCTGTATAGCAATGGAAGTTAATTCCATGCTTTCGGATAACATTTCCCAGAGGTAACATATACAAGGAGAACAGTATTGGACCTAATATTGAACCCTGTGAAACAGCAAACTTTACCTTACTATGAGCAGAGGAATCACCATTTATATCTATGAACTGATAGCAATTAGTCAGATAAGACCTAAACCAGGAGAGGCCTGTTTCCTTAATTCCAACCACATTTTCTAGCCTGTCTAGTAGTATGATATCTAGAACTAGAAGTGTGGTTTCAGGTTCAACCTGTAGTTAATTTCTAAAACATCTTCATGTTAAAGGAGAATCGAGCACCATTATTCTACTAACTGCGATCTCTTTTGTTTCTGTTCTTCTTTGTTGTTTAGGTTCTGGAGCCATGGCTACAACAGAGCCCCTCCTCTACATCACCCTGCTGATCCTGCATAAATTCCTCCCCTTCTTGTTTACCCACTGAAAGACACTCTTCACTTTATTTTACCAAACAGCCGAGAGAAACCACGTCAGTAACTGTATCGACCTCACGGCACATCACTCACTGGGAGGAGGTGCAGCATTTTGGGAATGTGACTTTGGAAATGAAGAGAGACTGTAAAGTGATGGAGACTCTTTTGGAGCTGATGCTAAGTGAACAGTGTGAGAAGCATGATATAAATATAAATATACAGTAAATATAAATATAAATATCTGAAATCTGTGAATTAGAGATCACTTTACATCCTAAACACACAAACAAATCCCATCAGATGCTGCGTCACATATGCAGGTCTCTGTGCCAGCCCTGCTGCCCGCATGGCTCTATTTATTTACAGTAAAATGTAATTTCTCTTCCGTTTTCATCTAAGATTTGTTTTCTCGTCTTCTTGGTTTTTGTCGGTGTGCTAATCTGAGAATGTTGTCTGACTATACTTTTTTTGGTTCCCTCTTTTAAACAACAGATGCACACACATTGTGATTTTTTTTTTGCATGAACTGTTGAGCAGCTTCTTATCTTATGGTCAGGGGCTCATCTGTGTTTGCTATTCTACTGACTTACTGTATGTGTGTGTGTGTGTGTGTGTGTGTGTGTGTGTGTGTGTGTGTGTGTGTGTGTGTGTGCGTGTGTACTCCATCTTTCAGTTCTCCAGCAAAGTGTACACAGATGCGACCTTATATATTTTGATCAATAAGGCACACGTCCCAATCATTGTTGTTTGTCTCCTCCAATAATGTTTATTTTTATTAAAGATTTTATTGGTGATGGAGTTCATTTATAAAAGATAAACTGTATGTTGCCAACAGCAGTTGAAATAAAGGTTGTTTCTTTTTTAATAACAGTAGTTCTGTGAAAAGATTAATGTGATTATAGTTATCTATACTTCTGTTCTCTGATTGGTTAGGAAAGTTAGGTTTGTTCAGAGTAACTATTAAGATGCATTGTTTTTTTTATGCATGTACTCCCAGATTTTATAAACTTTGTGTCAGGTTTTGGTTTTGAAAGTAAACACAATGGCACAGGACCAAAATGATAAGAACTTTTAATTTAAAAAAAAAGGGCACTTTAGCCACAGACATGTAAACATGAACAAAAAACAAGAAAACAAACAAGGAGAACATACATGAATGACAATTGGAAGACAAGGCATCTGACAATCTGCATAAAAAAACATAAAGGTTTATATAATAAACACTAACACGATACACATAATGAGCAGTAGGGATAAACAGCTACATTAACTGAAAACAACGAATATGAAAATGGATTCCTGGCAATTTGACTCTGGACAGAAACACTGACAACCAAACCTTTAACACCTTTCTGTAGCTCGAACACTAATCAACATTTACATTTACATTTATTCATTTGGCTGACGTTTTTGACCAAAGCCTTCCAGGTACAGGAACAATCAGCATAAATTCAGAAATGACAACACTGATGTGCGAGTTACAGGTAGTTCAATACAATCTTCTTAGCCATAGAAAACAGTGTAGGTGCTACGACAGTGCAGATGATAAGTGCTACAACATTACTATATGAAAGAGAAACACATTTCTACACTATCATTAAGAGCTTATGAGTAATTCTAAAACAGACGGTAGGTGCTACAGCATAGTTAACATGTCCTTTTCATATATACAAATGTTTTAGATGCTGAGGTAGTCGCAGAATAGTAATAAGGTGGAGAGAGTCTCTGCAACACCATTTCAACATTATAGTGACATCATAAACTCGACCTAACTATCTCTTTGTGCCAGGTTAAACAGGGTAATTGTTTATTTACCTGTTACTTACCTGTGCACTTTGAGTCTGTTCAGAACAGTAGGTGGGGGTCTTCATGGATATTTTCATTCTGTCTTTAGCCCAGTCAGGTGTTCCCAGTAGCTTCAGGTCCACTACCATAGTGTCAGTTTTAAAACACTCAGCAGCTAAATAAATTCTACCCAGTTCACACACCCCTAATGCTTTGAAAAACTGGTACTGTCACAGCTGAAGCCCTCACTGTCCACAACCCTGGACCCTCTTCAGTTTACCTACTGGCACAAGTGACATTTTTAAGTGTTTCATCACCCACTTCGGGGCTCTTTTATTACAGCATTCGTTAAAAGCAATGGAGGGAATAACTCGTATGGTGATGTTCAGCATGCTCACTTGTGGTCAGAATACCACCTTCAAACCGCTTTAACATGGAGGGGCCAGATAGCCCTCCTACGGCGGAGCATGATGAAAACAAAACATACAGGGGTTAGTGCTGATCTCGGCCCCGGACCACTGGCTATTCTTTAAGCAAGCTGGCCCCTAGGACCCAGGTACATGAAATTAGTTCAAGGAGTTTAGAGCATGAACACCTAGGGTAGCTTTTCTTTCCTCTGATGTCCAGTAATGGCCTCAGCAATGGCGCCCTCTCCTTTTCCTTTTTAAAGCCTCCGCTCATCCAGTACTAACCCCTGTCACTGCTCTGTACACAGAATGTGGTCTCGTCCCAGCTCACAATCACCAGCATTTCTCACCAAGTCCATACCCGACCTCCCGGCGAGGCTGGTGTTACTGCTCGCATAGTTGACATGGGTGTGATCACTCTCGAAAGCCTCCTCTCTCCACGCACTCCGTACCACTGTAGCTCCAGCTCTGAAACCACACAATCGCCAGCATCACTCACCGATAGGTCACATGGGGTTTAGGCAGGGCAGTTCTCTCAGCAAGCTTTTGACCTGTTGTTCAGCTTATGTTTTTTCTCTCACCAAGTATGGGCTCAGCCCTCACCTCTCTTTTCCTTCAACATAATCGCTGGCTGCCTTTCTTGTGTGTGGGCTCCTGCATTGCTACCTACTATCCAAGGCTTTTTTTCTCGGGTTGCTTCTCTCCCTCTGAGTCTGTTTGTGATAAAGTCTCAGCTCAGGCTGTCCTCTGTTGCTGCTCAAGGTGCTGACAGAGCTGCTTGTCTCCCTACACATGGCACCAGTGAGGGGTGTTGCACATACATCCTAAGGCGTGCGTCGCACTACTAAATCATTAGGTCAACTGAGGACACCACCTTTACAGCGCTCCACTCTGTACTCCTATTACATGCTCCAAGAACAAGCAAGCATTTTGTTTGCCTATTACAACACTGATGTGAGAGCTACAAAGAAATTCAATACATTAAATTAAATATAAGTGCTACAACATGAACTATAAGTTGTACATGACTATCTGGGAGTGCTAGAAAGAGGCCAATACATTCCTCCCCATCAGATGACAAGTGCTGCAACATGAACCGTAAGTGAAATTACTCTCTGAGAACATTTGCTAGGCAGTACTTAGGTGGAGATACAGTTCGGCAAAAAAGTATTTGTCAGCCACTGATTCTGCAAGTTGTCCCAGTTAAAAAGATGATAGTCTGTAATGTTCATCACTTCAACTGAGAGTGAATGTAAAAAAAAATCCACAAAATCACTAAAAGATTCTTAAAGAATGTATTTGTATAATGGTGCAGAAAATAGTTATTTGGTCAATAACAAAAGTTCACTTCAATACTTTGTAATGTAACCTTGGTTGGTCAAACATTTCCTGTAGGTCTTCACCATGTTTGCACACACTGTAGCTGGTATTGTGGTCCATTCTTCCATGCAGATCTTTTTTAGGAGCTGTGATGTTTTGGGGCTGTAGCTGGGCAACACAGACTTTCATCTCCCAGATTCTCAATTGGATTGATGTCTGGAGACTGGCTAGACCACTCCAGAACCTTAAAATGCTTTTTATGTAGTCACTCCTTCATTGCCCTGCCGGTGTTTTTGGGATCATTGTCATGCTGGAAGATCCGGCCACATTACCTCTTTAATGCTCTCACTGATTGAAGGAGGTGTTTGACCAAAATCTCATGATACATGGCCCAATTCATCCTTTTATTAATATGGATCAGTCGTCCTGCCCTCTTTGCAAAAAAAAGCATAATGCTTCCACCCCAATGCTTCTCAGTGGGTGTGATGTTCTTGGGATGCAACTCAGCATTCTTCCCCCTCCAAACATGGTGTGTGGTGTTTATACCAAAGAGTTCCATTTTAGTCTCATCTGACCACATGACATTCTCCCAATCCTCTGGATCATCCAGATGCTCTCTGGCAAACTTTAGACCGGCCTGGACATGTGCTGCTTAAGCAGGATTTTAATCCATGACGACGTAGTGTGTTAATAACAGTAACTTTTGTTTATACCCACGAGGTGAGATCTTGCATGGAGCCCCAGGTCGAGGGAGATTGTCAGTGATCTTGTATTTATTCCATTTTCT
>JBBIGC010000024.1:1750445-1764122 GCA_037576955.1 Lepidarchus adonis
GATTCTTTTCACTCTTCTGATGATTCTTTTCACTCTTCTGATGATTCTTTTCACTCTTCTGATGATTCTTTTCACTCCTCTGATGATTCTTTTCACTCTTCTGATGATTCTTTTCACTCCTCTGATGATTCTTTTCACTCCTCTGTTTGAAATCTTGTGAGCAGCACCTTGTTGTGGCCGGTTTATTGTGAGATGATGTTCTTTCCACCTCTGGATTATGGCCCCAATATATTTGAGAAATTATTTTGTAACCAATGCCATGAGATTTCCAACATTAAGGTTGTGGAGCTCTTTGGTTTTACCCATCATGAGATGTTTCTTGTGGGACACTTTGGTAATAAGATCGTGTCTTATACGCCATCAGTTGGGGCCAAAGCAGCTGATATTAATTTGCATCTCATCACATATTGTGACATATCTGGACATTTTTATAAAGTATAGTGATGGGATATTTTTGCAATATTGCCCACCCCTAATATATATGATTAAATGTATTTGGTTAATGGTTTCATGCAATTGTCGGCCCTCGTTATTGTACTTACAACTTCTTGCTACTGTGGATTATCTCAATGGGAACTGGAGCTTCCACTTTAAGGCTGCTTTTGTTAGATACACCTAACTGATTCATTCATAGATGTCCCGTAAGCTCCCAATTACGGATGTTGCTGACATCAGTGGTATGTTTTAATTGTAAATGATTCTTTAGACTCCATGGCAGCAGCTAGAAAATAACCTTTACCCAGAGAACCATCTATTTGAATGAGAGGGCTATGGCTGTGGCTGGTTTGGGGCAGTTGGGGGGTTGGTGAACATGTAGAAAGTGTCATTTACGTATAAAGCCTCTGCTATATTGGAGGCTTTCACAATTTTGCTTTTCTTCTCCAGGGAGCGATCTCCACAAAATACGCCAGACGTTTGTGTCATGGTGATATGAATCTGTACTGAAAATGGCAGCCGTCCATATTTTAATGAAAAAATATTAACCCCAAAACCAAAAAAAGCCAGACATAATCACACTTCGTGAGGCTGATAATAGATCTTTGTTGCTGGACATTGATTAAATCTGCCACCGGGTGCTCTCAGGACACCTCCAAGTGATGGTCCCATAATCCGTTGTGTTTGCATGACAACCTTAAGGCCCAGAGTAGTCTTCATCCCTCTCTGGATTCGCTCAATCTTATTGCAGAAGGGCTTGATGCAATCTGACGGAATTGTCTGATGTAAATACGGAGACACACTGGTGTTCTCCAGCTGCGGCTTATCCCAAGGTAATAAAAAAATGGAACAAATCAGCCCATAATCCCTCCTTAACTGTTGTTCTTGGAACAGGCTGTCTATTGACCACAAAAAAAAGATTCTTTATTTTTTTGTTTCATATTGTCACAACTCAAGTCTTCTTCAAGTTTGATGTATAATTTTATATGATTTTGTTCGTTTGAATTAATGTTCTAAGCTTCTTGTGGGAGCTCTTTCTCATTCTTTCTCTTTCTTCTCTCTCTTTCCCCCTCTCCAGCTTTCCCTGATTTTCCAGGGAGGCCTTAGCAATGGAGGTGCTACAATGTGACGGCTGTGATTTCCGTGCAGACTGCTATGACGATCTGAAGGCACACATACAGGATGTCCACACTGCCTTCTTGCAGCCCACGGAGGTTGGGGATGGGTCACCGCAACAGTCAAGGTCCAATTCATTAAACTCCCTCAGTCACACCGAGGAGGACGAGGAGGACCTCGCGAATAACGAATATGAGTTGCCGCACAAGGAAGCAGGTGCCTCATAATGGTGTCTGTGCTTCATTTCATGCCACATAGAAAATCAGTATTTACTTGTAAAAAAAATAACCAATAACCGTAACATTGCTCTTTTTTGTTTTGTTTGTTGTGTATGTCATTACACTGTGTGTAATCGTAAATGATATTATTGTGGAGTAGATGACATTTCTTGTAATGTGGTCTTTTATGGCATCCCAGCAAAGATTCATAGGAAAATATTTGCCCCTAGCAAATATGAAAATAAATGTTGTTTTTCTCTGTTTACGTTTCAGGCATCAACTCGTTTGACTCAGACTCGGGGCATTTGTCAAGTTCAAACCAAACAGTATACAACCAGTCCAACCAGTCAGCAAACCCATTTTTCCAGTGCAAGTTCTGTGTTCGTTATTTTAGATCAAAGTCCCTCCTCAATGAGCACACTAGGAAGGTTCATGGCATTGCAGGAGGAGCTCATCTAAACGATGGCAGTTCACACAACGCTTCCAAGCAGTTAGCCTTCAATGTTACGATGCACGATGGTGTAGAAAAGATGTATTCCTGTCAGTATTGCACATACAAGTCCCCTCGCAGAGCCCGGATCCTCAAACATCAGAAGATGTATCACAAAGACAGTTTGTTGGGACATTTGGATTCCCCTGCTGAAGCAGAAGCTGAAACAGGTCCTCTGGATGTTGACTCAGATGCCTTGTCTTCAGAAGAACTATGTGAGGAGGGTCCAGATGTTCTTGCAGAACATAATGCCCTAGAATCGATGATCAAAACCCCCCAATCCAGAGATAGTTTCAACTGCGAGTGGTGTGGATTTCAGACTTTGCAAAGACAGCGTTTGTGTGATCACATGGTTAAGAAGCATCGCAACATGGTTAAGATAATGTCATCATTGCAGCCCAAAGCAGAAGGAAGCGCAGGGTCCTCCAAATCTGCCTCGCCTCTATCCCCAAGAAGCACTCCAACGTCCAATGTAATAGCTAATGATGTAAGTGGAAATGAAGGATCCTTAACGAACATCTCATCTTTGAAAGGGACTCCATCACTGAAGTCCACATCAGTGGTGTCAAATTTTCAGTATTCTCAAATTATGGCGAAAGTACCCAACAGCACAGGGTCTTCCATACTGTCCGAGAGATCTACTTTTGCAATGTCTGACATATCCAACTCAGCAGTAGACCTGGATTCCAACCTTCTGAATGACTCAAGAAGCAGCTCTGATGGTGAACTCTGTGATGTGGATGATACTAACTACACTGACCCATTGTCAGCTGAGGATTCGGCTAAGCTGCTTCTGTCAGAGGAGGATAATAAAATGCTGGAGACGAAAGGGATTCCAATCAGGAGACATCTGAATAGATTCCAGTGCCCCTTCTGCTCCTTCTTGACAACGCATCGTCGGAGCATCTCTCGTCATATAGAGAACATCCACTTATCTGGCAAAACAACATTGTACAAGTGTGACGAGTGTCCGTTTCTTTGCACCAGTCCTGTAAAACTTGCTTCACACAAGCAATGTCATGGTGGCTCTTCATCAGAATGGGACACCATGGATTTAACCCATGAAAGCTTGGAAGGTCAAAACGAAGACTCAGTGAATGGAGGAAATGGCAGCTCTAAAATGAACGGGAAGAAATCTACTGCTACAGAAGATCAGCAAAATTCCCATCATTGTGCACTCTGCAACTTTTCCACAGCAACCCTGAAAGGCTTACGTGTCCACCAGCAACATAAGCACTCTTATTGTGATGAGATTCAAGCCACAAGTCAAGAGGGTTCATCAAATGAGCAGCAGGACTCTGAGTCTGAATCATACACCTTATTAAACTTTGTGCAAAAAACTCAAACATCTATCCTTGGATTTTCGTCCAGAAAGCACCTTATTGGGAAGACAGCCAGGAAGTCTATCAATGACCTGCCTCTGGATCTGTCTCCTGTGAAGAAGCGGACAAGAATTGATGAAATTGCAAATAACCTTCAGAGCAAAATCAGTCAGAGTCAGCAGCACGAGGATGTGATAAACCTCGAGGAGATGGAGGAGGAATACGAAGAAAATGAAAACCACATTGATGAGAAAAAGGATAGAGAGAATTCTGAAATTCAAAGTCAGCGCTTCACTTATAATACGCAACATCTATACATTAGGAAACCTGGTGGTGCCCAGGCAGAGCGTGGTGTTGGCAAAAGGAAACGTAGCCTTCAGCCGAAATTAAGCTCAAGAAACATTCCGATACACGTTACTGTCTCTGATGATGAGGACATCCATTTCGGTATGTCTCTGGAATCAAAAGATATTCAAGATCAAAATAGTCGAGACAGTCGAGAGGCATATCAAGATAGCATTGACTACTTAGAGGAACCTGGGAACCTTTTCTATTGCAAACACTGTGAGTACCAGAACAAGTCTGCCCGCAGTGTTAGTACCCATTACCAGCGAATGCATCCCTATATTAAGTTTAGCTTTAGATACATTCTTGATCCTGAGGATCAGAGTGCCGTCTTCCGTTGTCTAGAGTGTTTCATAGAATACAACAGCTTCAATGACCTACACCAGCACTACATGGATCACCATCCAGAAGCTAGCAATGTTCTCAACTTTAACCAGCCAGATTTGGTGTACACATGCCGTTTCTGTTCCTACACCAGTCCAAACGTGAGAAGCCTGATGCCTCATTACCAAAGAATGCACCCTTCCGTCAAAATCAACAACGCCATGATTTTCTCAAGCTATGTGGTTGATCAGCCTCAGACAGGAACGGCAGAGTCACAAACACTGAGAGAAATCTTGAATTCTGGGCCCAAAAGCTTCACAACCTCTGCCTCAAGGTCTTCATCAAGTCCTTCCCTCAAAAATATGTGCAAGACACCAGACTCGGGTGTGGACTCTGAAAATTATAGGGAAACTTTTGATGGCAATGTTGTAGTTTACGACTGTGACATGTGCACTTTTGCAAGCCCGAACATGCACTCAGTATTGGTCCATTATCAGAAGAAGCACCCTGAACAGAAGGCCTCGTACTTCCGTATACAGAAAACAATGCGGGTCATATCAGTAGACAGAGCGCAATCATCAACCAACACTGCTTATAACCTGTCTAGTACCCCAAAGGCCACGAATGTTGCTTTGCCGATGGGTGGGGATGAGGAGGTCTTCTACTGCAAGCACTGTGTTTATAACAATCGATCTGTGGTGGGTGTTCTTGTGCATTACCAAAAGCGGCACCCAGAAATCAAGGTAACAGCGAAATACATAAAACATGCTCCCCCTACACCTGGGTTGATGAAGCTTATGGAAGAGCTGCAGATCGCACCACCTAAACAGTTCATGAAACAGTTCAGTGCCAATTCTGCTGATGGATTGAACAATTTGCACCCCAAAGGAGCTGCAGACAAAGGAGAAGGCGAGATGCTCTTTTTCTGTCAGCACTGCGACTATGGGAACCGAACTGTGAAAGGCGTATTGATCCATTACCAGAAGAAGCACAGAGATGTAAAGGCAAATGCAGATCTGGTTCGGAGGCATACTGCTGTGGTTCGCAGTCAGAGAGAGAGAGCTCAGATGAACCAAACAGGAAGCTCCACGTCCACTGCAGCCTCAACAACTGACGCGGAGAAACCAAGAGTCCTCCGGTCTTTAAAGTGCAGGCACTGTGTCTACACATCTCCCTACGTGTATGCCTTGAAGAAGCATCTGAAGAAAGATCATCCTACTGTGAAGGCCACGGCCATGACCATTTTACACTGGGCTTATCAAGACGGTATCTTGGAGGCTGGTTATCACTGTGAGTGGTGCATCTATTCCCATGCCGAACCCAACGGGTTGCTCATGCATTACCAAAGACGACACCCAGAGCACAATGTCGATTACGCGTACATGGCTAGCAAATTGTGGGCCGGTCCTGATACTTCCATCTCCAGGCAAGTGGGAAATCCCGAAGCAAAGCATTATCAATGCAGAGATTGTGCCTTTGAGGCTTGCTCCATCTGGGACATTACCAACCATTACCAAGCTGTTCATCCATGGGCGGTCAAGGGAGATGAGTCGGTCCTCCTCGACATCATCAAAGGAAATCAAACAGCAGAAAAGCTGCTGCCCCAGATGGGGAAGGGAGGTGTCCCAATGTCCAGTCCATTTAACAGCCTCCAGTCTGATGAGGTCGTTATGGAGATTAACAGGTCAGCACCTGAACGTCAGCATCTCCTTTCCTTCTCCACCACCTCAATATCAAACAATCCATACCAGTGCACTGTGTGTCTGTCTGAGTACAACAGCCTTCATGGTCTCTTGACACACTATGGGAAAAAACACCCAGGCATGAAAGTGAAGGCTGCAGACTTTGCACAGGAAGCAGACATCAACCCTAGTTCAGTTTACAAGTGCAGACACTGTCCATATGTGAACTCACGCATCCATGGGGTACTTACGCATTACCAGAAACGGCACCCACTGGTCAAAGTCACGGCTGAAGACTTTGCAGATGACATCGAGGATGTGAAAGATTTGGTGACTGAAGGAGATGAGAGAGCCAAGAACCAGAGGCAGGGATACGGCGCCTACAGGTGCAAGATGTGCCCTTACACTCATGGGACGCTTGAAAAACTGAAGATCCATTACGAGAAGTATCACAACCAGTCGGCCTCAGACATATTCATGCCGGCGATTCTGCAATCAAACAAAGAAGACTCCGTTGCTGAGTGCAGTGCTACCAGTGTTGCGGAGGTCTCGGAGGTCTGCGAATTTGACCTTACACTCTCAGAGATTGCGAAGGGAGAGAAGCACACCGTGTTCAAGTGTCAGCTTTGCAAGTACTTCTGCTCTACCAGAAAAGGCATCGCTCGACACTACCGCATCAAGCACAACAATGTCCGAGCCCAACCGGAGGGTAAAAACAACGTCTTTAAATGTGCCCTCTGCTCCTACACCAACCCCATCCGCAAAGGCCTGGCTGCTCACTACCAGAAACGTCACGACATTGACGCATACTACACCCATTGCCTGGCTGCGTCAAAGACTTTTGGAGAGAAGCCAACCAAAGTAATGGTGCCCTTGGCTTCCGAAGAAGATGGGCCCACAATGAGCGACGAGCTGAGGGAGGCAGTGGACCGGAGGAAGTGCTCGCTATGCTCGTTTCAGGCATTCAGCAGGAAAAGCATCGTCTCACACTACATCAAGCGCCATCCAGGAGTTTTTCCTAAAAGGCAGCACTCCAGCAAGCTCGGGCGTTACTTCACTGTGATTTACCCCAGGGAGCCCGAGAAATCTCCTGTCCCAGAGGACGTGGAACTAGTGGAGGTGAAATCGGAAGCTGAGCAGGAGAATGATGCGGAATGGTTACCGTTCAAGTGTCTAAAGTGCTTCAAGCTCTCCTTTAGCTCCACAGACCTGCTCGTAAATCATTACAACGGCCACCACGGCACGGAGCTCAAGCGGGATTTTGTCACCATCCAGAGTCCAGTGGAGGATGACACTGAGCTCTACCAGTGTGCTCACTGTGAAATCAAATTCCTGACCCTTCCTGAACTCAGCGTCCACCTAACAGACCACAATGAGGAGTTCCAGAAGAGGGTGATACGGCAGGAGAGGAGGAAGCAGCTCCAGAGTAGGCAAAAGAGTCCAGAGCTGACCGAGACAAATCCAGAAAACAAGGTGAGCTCTTTTTAAAGTTATGACTTCAACCTGAATTTCTAAGTCATCATAAGTCAGTTCATGTTGAAATGTAGGAACTCTGTTTAACATTCAGTTTAGCATTTTAGCATGAAGCAGAACCAACATGTACATGACCTCAGACCCAGTGTGCATAAGACCTTAGAATTTATAACGTGTCTGTCTGTCTGTCTGTCTGTCTGTCTTGTCTGTCTGTCTGCAAATACTGCAAATCTTGCAGTTACATGCAAAGGTTTGGTCCAATAACCTTTTCCAGGTTAAAAAGACCACCATTCTACTGAGACCCCAATTCTGCACATAAAAATTCACAGTTAATGAAAAAGTTAGGAAAAATGAGCTATGCAAGTTATGGCAATTGTCTATACTTTTTATAATTTTACTTATTAAATAATAACTAATAGATAATTACTAATAGCTTTTTATTTCTGTCATAAAAAATACTAAAATTAAACAACGTTTTCTGCAATAAATTATATATTATACTAATAATAAATTACCTTTTTATTTCTTTTTTAATCAAAGCACATGTACTTTCTTTTGCAGAAAAATGTGCACAAGTAATTTGATTGGTAGTGCTCAAACCTTACTCTTGTATCTTAGCAGCACATTGCAGGACGGAATGGACAAGGCTAATCAAACGTATTGTAAAACTTAATTGTAATAGCTTCCTCCAAATGGTCTGGCATTCATGTAACTTGCAGAGCCTTTGTAAATGGTTAAGTGGACAATCTCAGTGATTACATCTTGCGTTTAGCATTCATTAGTTATCAAAGGTTTTTGATGGCCCAATTATGAATAAAGTTGAAGTTACTATATTACCCCCATCATCATTTACTTTGAAAAACAATTACACAGCAGATAACAATGGTGTTCGCTTCATTTGCAAAGATGTGCTACAACTTACCATGTTACTTTGTTTCCTTGCTGGTTAATCAGATGGATGGCCAAGCTGATAAGGTTCCCATTGGCTACCGATGCAACTTCTGTGTTGAGATGCACCCGACCCTTCGAGCCATTTGCAACCATCTGAGAAAACACGTCCAGTACAGGGAAGCCAAAGAGGGACATGCGAAGGTATGATTATGTGCTTAAAAACAAACCTTCCTGGTACATATGTGGTGTCCCATCTTCTCAAGTTCTGTAGCAGAAACTTATGTTTTTGGATAACACAAGCAACAAAAGAGTGCAGATAATCATTGCAACCAACCATGATGCTCTGACTGTTTACTTTCATTGTGCAGTGAGGATACAACCTTGATTCCGACATTTTTATTGGTTGGAAACACTGGTTGGTTCACTAGACATTTAAAGATGCAAAGAATCCGGTTCTCTGTTGGTGGAGAAGGGCTACGTGTGAGTCGGCTCATAGAACAAAGACCTTGGCTTCGATTCCCACCCAGGATTCTTTCTGCAGGTTTTCTCCTCGTCTGCGTGGGTTTCCACTGGGAGCTCTGGTTTCCTCCCACACTCCTGTGTGTCAGGTGAATTGGTGATGCTATATGAAGAAGTTCTAGGGTGTCCTTGGCCCTTTTTGCAACTTTTTGCCCTTTGAGCACTGGAAAGCCCCTCAGTTAGGACAATGGGTCCCTTAAAAGTCTGGCATATGTTTCTATTCTATTGATCCAATGAAATAATGAATTAATTACCTTGTAGTGCAGTCAATTACATTCAGTCTCTGGGTTGGGCCAGATTTGAACGATCTTACGTATACACTTTTCATTTTTTTAGGGGTTTTTTGGCACAGACTTTCACTCCTACTACATGGACCTTAACGTCCTTTACATAACTACTGCATCCATCAGCAGCAACAGTCGCCACCACCCGATCTGCCACTCCCCCCTGTACTCAGCCACATCCTTGAGTGTCTCTCTCTCTTATTTGGATGGTTAAACAGCTGCGATTCACCCGCATCTTCAATTAAGAGCAAGTCCACTGGGGTGTTACAAAAGGACCAGGGATGTAGGAGAGTGAGAGTGCTATTACATCAGTTGTGCCGGTTCCTGCATGTCAGTGTGAACATGTTTGAGCTTCGTGATTGCATGGGAAAACCTTGAACTTCCAGCGAAGTTCAGCGTACACAGGATTTCAGTTTTTCTTTTTTTTTGCAGCCTTGTCCCTTTGGCCTGTTCATGTATGGCAAGCGCAAATCGAGGGAGTGGTTGTGCTCCCTTATTAATTTTTTTTGCCATTTTTTGGAAATCTGTAAACAGATAGTAGAGCAGATAACAGCGGGAAAGGGTTTGACCTGAAGATCAGGTCGTTTGTATTTAATAAGAGTCCTTCCATTGCTTTTAATTGCAAACTGGCATTTTACACCAAGTTGCATTAGATTTAATAATTGCAGCCCCTCTCTTTTAGTTTCCCTACACCTGACCCGATGCTGTGCATTAACACATTTCTCAACTGCACCTTTTTTCTCCTCCAAAACCCACTTTCTTCCACAGTTTATGTGGTGATAGGTCTCTCTTTATTGACCCACAGCTTTCTAGAAGAGGTTCCTCTCAGCAGAGGACCACCCGGAGCCTTGCCTCAGGCTTTGTTTATTAGACCCCCTCAGCAGATACTCGGTCGGTCCCCCTGCCTTGTTTTAAGGGAAAACAAGTGAGGTAGTGCTGGTCTGTAGCCCGGACAGGAAGAACGCTTTGCTTTCAGGGCAGCAGCTAAGCGACTAAGCTGTTAGTATGCCAGTGTGGGTGCTGGCTTGACCCAGAGGATTTATCACATCGTCCCATAACTGAATGGGCCAGCTAGGGGGCAGTGTTTGGAGAGTGAAGGACAACATCACAATAATGAATGGGATTCACTCTGATTCATAGCATTTGTGTATGTCTATACTTTAAAATGTCCTGTTTTCCAATCTTTATTTATTCCTTAGAATTGAATGGACTAGACATTTAAGAGTAATTTATGATGGTCTGCTTATAACTTAAGTGTGAATAAGTGGGGCATCAATAAGAGACGGGCTATTATTAAAATATATTCTGTATATATATTTTTATTTAATTGAATTACTGTTGAGTTGCAGTGTTTTTACCAATGTTCCAATTATATTTATTATATAAAATATATATAAATATTTATATTATATATTAGCTTCACGTCTTTAGTTCTAAGGTAAAGAAGCAGTGGACACTGAAATGTTCAGCACATAGAAATAGAATATCAGATCATTTCCAAACAGTATCTGACATCAACAAAGCTCGAGTAGCACATTATGGAAAGTCATTGCAAGCATAGGTTTTGGTCTGTTTTCTGATACACACACTGTTCCTGTTAAATTGATAACTTAATTTAGTTTCAGTTTTGTCTTAGTTATTTTATCTTTACCTAAACAACAAGCCTCCACACAAAAAGGCACCTGTGGTCGACTCAGGGATTGAACCTAGGACCTTTTTGTAACAGTGCTCATGTGCGATCATAGCTCTAACCAATGCACCACTAGGCCGCCCCTACTTTGTCTAATATTTTCGGAAAAGTATCAAATATTTCATATATATGTGCGACAAAATATGTGAAATTTTAGGATTAGCTGCATTTTGCCGGTGATATAAAAGAGCTCATCAGGCTGGAAAACTATATAAAACCACCAAACCACAGTCAGACAGATTGTACACAGCAGGAGTGCTTGATCAACAGAGACTTCTGTTCACATCACTTCTGAACATTTACCTGCTTATGCTCAAGGGTTTATCAGTCTGAAATGCACCACTGAATTCCACAGAAAATCCTTCCGCCCCACAGCCATCAGACTCTTTAACTCCTCCCGGTGTCACTCATCCATACAATGACTCTCTCATAACACAGAGCATTACAGCATCAAAACATTACAATATTACATGATTACATGCTGCACATCACCAACCTCACCACCACCTCAAAGTGCAATATACAGTATGAGTGCAATCACTGCAATTTACCGCTTTTTTACTCTAACTTATGCTATTTTTCTTATCTTACTTTTCATTTAAAAACCACAGTTTTCATTTGTAGTTTTTTTGTTACCATGGTACCTTTTATGACTTTTGTCATTTTTACCTTGTATCTTTAGTACTTTTTATATTTATTAACTTTGTACTTTTATTAGTATAAGATGTATGTTTATTACAAAAAAAAAATATTTCTTGTCACTGTCTCTATGTTGCAGTCGCTACATAAGCAATTTTCTTTAGGGACAATAAAGTTTTTCTGATTTTGAGGTGTATACTGGACAGTGGTGTGAGCTAGGAGAAAGGACCAATGGCAAGTGGTTCAGGTGAAATAACTGAAAACATGTTTTATATTCTAGTTTCTTCAAAATAGCCCTTTGCTCTGATTACTGCTTTGCACACTCTTGGCTTCTCTCCATGAGCTTCAAGAGGTCGTCACCTGAAATGCTTTTCCAACAGTCTTGAAGGAGTTCCCAGAGGTGTTTAGTACTTGTTGGCCCTTTGCCTTCACTCTGCGGTCCAGCTCAACGTGGCACCTCATGACAAAGAACTCTCTGAGGATCTGAAGAAAATAATTCTTGCTCTATATAAAGATGGTCAAGGCCAGTGGTGTCTAATACGTCAATCGCGATCTACCGGTCGATTGCAAAAGATGAGTGAGAAGGTGTGTCCTAATGAGAATGAGAATGAGAAGGTGTGTCCAAACTTTTGGCCTGTACTGTATGTATCTAGCTCAAGGACTTACTCACCCCAGGGACACGGTTCTATCACCTAGACTTACTTCGAGTACTTTTGGCCTTTTTATACAGAAATATAGAACATTCTGAAGGGTTCACAAACTTTCAAGTGCCAGTGTATTTCAGATTAGTCTTTTTCTCTAGCCACCTCCTCTGCTATTTTGTGCCTGTCCAAGTAAGCTGACGGTGCAGGGTTGGTCAGTTTGGTGGACTCTGTGAATGTAAATGTGTGTGTTATTTATGGCAGGCTGAAGTGCATGGTCAGGTCCACTTGCTGCATTTCCTGTGGGCAGTACCACTCGCTTCTTTTCCAAATTAAAAATGAGGAACGGCGTAGCCGTGCTGATAAGGCCTTCAACGGCCTTTTACCTCTGTAATCTAACACAGCCGCAACTGAGACACTGTGGGCTTAATGACCCACCGGCCTCACGGTGGGAATCGCTCCTCACAGCACAAACCGGGGTGAAGAAAACGCGGTGGTACAGGCCGTGGCTGGGAGCTATTTGTGGGTGTCTGTACATCATTATCGCAATATCAGTCTCTGCTGATGTTACAGGAGGATGCAATATGCCTCTGACCAATCACAGAGCTTCTTAGAACTGACTTGTAAAGAGGTGGGGCTTTAAGGATACTTCCATACTGTTTAGAGAAATATGATGTGAACCCTTTATTATATTAAAACGGATCACAAGCGCAGAATGAAGCTGAATAATTACAATACTGACATTTTGTCCATATCATGCTTTAGTATGGACACGTTTTGTCTGCTAAAAACAACTTTTTACATTGTTTTCATATATAAAATTCAATGAAAAAGCTTTTTTTCTCCTGTCACTATACTTTACCTGCAACCCGACATCCAGCCCAGCTTCGAATACACAACCACTAAGTCAAGCTGAATACGGGTGGATTGTGTAAAACAGGTATAAACAGGTGGAGGGAAAAGTGAGTTCAGTGTTTTTCATTGTGAGTGTGAGGGTCCTGAGTTCGAGACAGGACTGGGTGTGGGTGGGCTTCGGTTTTAGTAAAGGGGGCTAGTACGGTGAAGCATCGGCGCTTCCAGTAACAAATAACAAGATTTGTTTAATTGAATAGTCTGCATAAGCAACGAACGGTAACTCTGTCTGTTTCCAACAGCGGCAGGAAGTGGCGGAGATGCCCAAAGCCGTTGCGGTGGATGGAATTCCCAACGGTAGCGCGGAGGAAGTGGTCGACGTGGAGGCCGTCACCGTGGATGAAAACTCGCCACCAGTGGACCAGGTAGCTCCTGTCGCTGAAACCGAAGACGACGGCATAATCACCATTATGCCCACCGATGTGATGGAGGCAGGTTTGGAACAGGAGAGGACGCGGCTAGTCCCAGGACATCCCTGCAGTCTGTGTGACCGCGTGTTCATGTCCATGCAGGGACTGCGCTCGCACGAGAGGAGCCATTCGGCCATGGCACTGATCAACAGGACGGACAAATACAGCTGCCAGTACTGCCAGTTCCAGTCACCATTCAGACACAAGTAAGCATGGAGAGAGAGAGAGAGAGAGAGAGAGAGAGAGAGAGAGAGAGAGAGAGAGAGAGAGAGAGAGAGAGAGAGAG
>JBBIGC010000024.1:1832181-1851851 GCA_037576955.1 Lepidarchus adonis
AAAGAAAGAAAGAAAGAAAGAAAGAAAGAAAGAAAGAAAGAAAGAAAGAAAGAAAGAAAGAAAGAAAGAAAAGAAAAACATGCGGAGGAAAATTTCTAAAAAAAAAAATAAATTATAATAATAATAATATAGCAAAACACGGTTAAATATAATTAATAATACATACCTTTTTCCAGAAAGGTGTGTTTGGGTGGTTTGGGTGGTATTTTAACAGAAAAAATTCTGTAGTTAATGTAGATGTAAACAAAATAAAATTGATATTTAAAGTGTTTAATGGTTACAGATATGTTGACTGGTACATCATTTTAGGATAACATGTACAACACCTGAAATGCTATATAAAATGTAAATAAAACTGAATTAGATTTTTCTGGATTATGAAAATCTTTTAATGGTATTATGTACTGTAGATAATAATATCCCTCTTATTCTTATATTTTTTGCCTGCGCTGAGTGAGGAACCAGAGACTTTCACTTTGAATGCTCTTTTTATATCCAGTAATGTTACTGACCTTTGAGATGCTCTATTGTTGTTTTAGCGTTACACAATTCTTGTTGTATTAATGAGCACATATTTTTGATTTTAAAAATTGAGGTCATGTCCTTTCAGTTAAATATCGGTTGACATTTTAAACACTAAAAACACAGAATAACAAAAAAATACATAACAAATGACTATTCTCAGTCCTGCATTTGACTATAGATTGGTATAAACAGACTTTTTGGATGATTAAAATTGTAATTTATGATTTAACCACAGAAAACAAAGCAGCATGAGAATGAAAAAAATATATTTATTATGTTTATTTCATTAATTTCACAAATTGACAATGCATAATAAGATGTGTTGAAAATGTGTCTGTAAAGACACCACATAAGGGTAAGGCTGGTCAATCATTAGTGAATCAGCAAATTCAGTGAAAATGTCATATTTAGGTGAGAATGTACACAGATTTACGTAATTAGACACAATCATTGTTTAAAGCAGTAGAGTCACTGCAATAATTGGAGTACACTGCAGGAGAGTTTTTCACCTGTTGGTATTTAATTGCATTCCTTAACACCATGCACTGTATCAGTCTTTCCCCATCTGTGATCTACTCCTCTCTACTCTGTATACAGCCGACAAAATATAAACCTTCCTTATCTAAACAGATAAGGTCTTTGTGCATGTTCACTTTGTGAGTAGACTCTCAGCAATAAACCAACACAATAAATATTCAGGAGCATCACTGGAACCATAACCCATCCTTAACCGGACAATCATTCCACAAAGGCACACCAACATCATTCTCAATGAACACTTCAACCTGCAGAGAGATACAGAACAGTGATATTATCCTCATGGTTTAAAAAAATATATATTATTAGTGCAACAGGCATTTAAATAAGTAATTTTCCATGTTTTCAAAAAAGACTTTTAATGTCATAAGGAGAAACCTCTGAAAGTTCCTGTGTTCTATGGTTCATAATGCAAAATCAGTGATATGGAAATCTCCCTTGTGGACAAGGCAGTAGAAGATCCTCGTGGTTGTGGCTCCCCTCTGGTCAGAAGAAAGAGGGGAGTGTGGCCGTGATCTCACAGAGTCGTGCGAAGCAGCCTCACTACTCGCTGGTACAGCTGCTGAACAACTGACACCAGATTCCTGGAAGAGATGTTAGCAGAGATGCTAGCGATTAGCTGAGATGCACTACGACTAAAGAAAACAATTTGAGTAGACGTGTTTGTCTCATTAAAGGGGTAATGACAAATGGCAATCAACATTTTCAAGTGGCCACACCATGGAAAACTGAATTTGGAAATAAGAGAGTTTGATTAATATGCTAACATTGTGCTAACATATTTACGCTACAGTCCATTCAAGCCATATATGGAAACTAAGCTGAAACGAAGCTAAAACGTCACTGCTATCTGCATATATCCACTTATTCAGCCTACAGCACTTTAGCTCTGCTCTCTCACACCGAGGAGTGTTTCAGCCCAGGGTGCTTTTTATATGGCAGCCGGTCAGAACAGAGGTCATATACATTCCAGTCTTAACTAAAACCTTGCCCAGTTCTCAGGGATGAAAAGAGGCTGGAAAATGGCCATGTAAAAATGAATTATGATTGTTTTTGGTGCATAAGACAACACAAACATCAGTCATCTCAAGCAGACCCCAGGGGGGGATAAATAAGAAGCATATAGGATATAGACCCTTAAAAATGTA
Organism: Lepidarchus adonis; assembly: GCA_037576955.1. Taxonomy (NCBI): domain Eukaryota; kingdom Metazoa; phylum Chordata; class Actinopteri; order Characiformes; family Lepidarchidae; genus Lepidarchus; species Lepidarchus adonis. The sequence goes on from JBBIGC010000024.1 coordinate 1,834,392, forward strand.
AATAAAGTCATGTGAAATGTTCTGTTCTGGGGAAACGTACTGATTTGTTCACAGCACTGACGATAGGAAGTAGACATCCTCTAAAGCTCTCTTAAAGACACAAAATTATTCTGAAAATATTACTTACTGCATATGACGTTTATGATACTTGTGTGATACATTTTTAAGTTTTGAAATAAATGTTTTCTTTGAACTGTCACTATTGTACCATTGTCAACAATATATATGAAAACTCAGAAGACATGTAAAGGTTCATTGGTCATTTTGGATATTGATTAAAATTGCTATACATTATAATAAAATGGCTAAATTGCAATCTCTGGTTCCTATCGCCACTATTGTAAAGAATTCAATGGATCATTTCACACCAGACCAATGTGAATGATTAAAAAAATGTTTAAATCTCAAACTGAGATATTTTTTTATTTTAAAAAAGCTGATGGAATTTAAAACCTTAAAACTTTTGCTAATGAGTAATTATTCATTAATAATTCAGAATAATGTAGTTATGAGTGAGGAAATGTAGGCCTGTATACAAGCCATTACAGTTTAAAGCATTCATGTTCAACAACTAAATTTAGCGTTTAGTCTTAAGTGATGACATTTTGGAAAGTTACATCTTAGCGAAGAGTACCCATCTGTTTTTTTAAAACATTTTCAGTCAAACTTGATTGTTTTTATTATTTTGAAACAGAGTAGTCATATGTGACCTAACATTAAAATTATGGACATAAATGATTAAAGAGCTGAAGAGTTAACACTGTTACATGACAAGTCATGACAAAGCCATTTTACTGGTTTCTTGCATTGACCATTAATGACTCACAATAGCCAATGAGACATCTTGACCCTGCCCCTCCATGAATGTCCATGACTACCCCAGTACCACAGCACATTCCAGACACTCGGCAACAATAGCATCAACATTGACATGACAAAGAAATGCGCGTGTTATTCTTTCACAGTAAGAAGTAAGAGGAACTCTGTGAACCAACGCACGGACGTTCTGCTCACCTACAACTTAACAATAGCAACTAAAAACTCACCGGGTGCCGTGAGAGACACAGTTGTTCCTGTCTGGATGGAGGCAAAAGAGGGAGGCCACACAGTACACACAACACAACAGCATGGACAGTAGTCTCCTCTTAAGAGACATCTTCAGTTCCGCGCCTTAAAGAACTTTTCTACAGCTTCAGAAATCACGTTCCGGCCTCTTCCTCTCTACTGAGTCAGTCGGCAGTCCAGAAATTTCCTTCCTTGGCCAGTTGAAAATGAAGTTTGGGCAGTAACTGAAGCTGAGGAGTGGGCACCGTTCTGTGCAAACTGCATCCAAGCTGGGGGGCAGAGTGTGGCCCAATAACTGCTGACCAAGAGCTGCTTTCAATAGCACTGAACAGTCTAGCAGGGATGAATACCGCTGCCACATTGTCTGCTAGCGGGGAGTAGGGCTTTATTGTGTAGCGTTCTCATAAAAAGATTTTTCCTCAACATGAAGGGATTGTAGTGTGTAGGGTGGTGTGTGCGGTCCATAAACATTTTGTGTGTTTAAAGAGAGCTCGTCACGTGCAAATGGCAGTTTAAAAAGCAGTTAAGAGTTTATTTGTTTTTTTGTGTTTTTTTTTTTTTTTTTTACAAAAATCGCAGATGGTTCTGATCTTAAAATGATCACTTGGGTAAAATATCTCCACCCAGTTGAGCCCATGCTTTCTTTCCCAATGAAGCCAAATGTAGTCTCAGCACATTCACAGAATGGCTGTAGTCTAAACCATTCCAATTTTCCACCTGGCTCATTTTATTCCTGGGAAACTCAGGTTCTATTTTTTGCCATTGGATAAAAGTGGTCTACATTTTTTATTATGCTTCACCATTAAATATGTTTAATATATAATGATGGGATTTGTGGAGATAAATTAAAAAATATATTGATTTAATTATAATTCAACGCTGAATATTATAGCTCTACTGTGAAATCTAACAGAGAAACATAATAATAATTATATGAACAACAATAATAATACTATCAAATAAATGAACATACTGTAGCGGTTCTCTTGGGAATGAGAGAGCCACTAAAGAAACACATGCTCAGGGTTATGCTCTTGAACCAGTCAGAGAGCTGTCCAGATTTATTGCTATATCAGCCTTTAAATGGCCAACCTGTACCAGTGCACCCCCTAGAGGCTAGGATGCGCACAAGCATTAACCTGTGAGCGAGGCATGATGGTGGACCTGTCCATCCACCACCGGCTCACTCACACAAACACACACAATCACAACCAACTGTGTCATTTAAGTTCTCCCACCTGAAAACACACAGAACAAGTATAATAAACGCACAACGGTGCACATTTCTTAGCTTCCACATGAGCTTCTTAGCTTACCCATGAGCTTCCACAGGACCATTACAATACTATCACTATACAGTGTGAACATAGCAACTATTAAATGAATTAACCATAATTTAATCGACTATTTTATTGTGTATTTATATTTAAATGACTAAATTAGACATTTTTTATAGAATATACTTGATATATTTACAGAAACACATTCAAGTTAACATAGTTAACAAAGCAAACTTCACAATCCTAACAGACTTCTGGTCTAATTGACTCGATCTGAAACTTTTTGGGGCTATTCGGGTTTTATACATAAAGTTCCATATCTCTTCTGTAATTTTAATTCTGAACTCACACTTTTTTAATAGATATTTAATGAAAATAGCTATTACATCGTTCTATTACAGGGTTTCCATTTAAAACGGTCTCGTAGCATTTACCAAGAAGATTGTTTAGCTTATACTTGGGAAATGGTTAGTCTTTCATAAGTTTCTACACATTATAATGATGTATTTCAGCAGCTCCCACCAATCCTAAAATCCCTCCTCCTCTCACTCTCTCAGTTTGTTTTGAGTTTAAGAAAAATCAGAGCAGGAACCATATCAACAGGGAGTGACTAAAGTCTGAGAGCTGGACACTTTGGTGACACTCAGTAAACATAGCACAGACAGCATTAAAGGAGAACATGTTCTGCTTTTTTTTCTCAGACTTATTTGAGTTGAGTTAGACCTCGGAGAACCACTGTGGAACCAGGGAATCAAGCTGGAGGATGTTATACAAGAGTTAATTTTTTACTACCCGGTCCATCCTTTTCCTTCAGTCGAATCTGGACAACACTGACAGACTTACGCCACTGGCCGGAGCCCATTTCTCAGGTTAGATTTAAGGATTTTTTTGCATAAAAGCAAAGAACACCATCAAAATATCTTAAGTTCTGAACTTCTTTAAAAAAAAGTCTTAAAAATAACATCACCCACAGCTGATACACTTTTCTGTGTATTTCTTTGGGTTAAGCTTCAATTTTCAGACAGAACGTTGATGGAAAATGGCATCTTGAAGCAGGAAGTATGCACTACAAATCCGCTGATGGGACTTGGATGACATCCAGACTGGACAAGGGTCAGCAAAACCACAGCAGTAGCCAAGGACATCCTTCACCCCGCAGTAGGAAAGAGAGACCCATCTCCACGCAGCAGTCTTGCTTCTGAAATCTGACACTTTATTTTTCTTTTCGCTTAAACACAACTTGGTTCACTGAGGAATAATGTGAACAGCCTTTGGAGTTTTCTGTGGAAACTCCTAGATCCAAGGACAGAAAAGGGAACAATGATCATTCAGAACGGGACTTTGTCCTCTTCGGAGGTGAGAGACAATTTCATAGAGGACGTGACTTCGGCCAACCCAGTCTACACCACTCCTGCTCAGACAGTCATAGATGGACTAGTCATGGGCTGGATCCTCAGTGTGGGATCTACTTTGATCATCTCCACCAACCTCCTGGTAGCTATCGCCTTGGTCCTGCTCATCCTAAAGAAGGGTAGTCAGAGCTGGTGCTTTGTCCTGAACCTGGCCATCGCTGACATCCTAGTGGGCTTGGCCATTACCGGCATTGCCACTGATGCGGTGAATGGACGGGTGTCCTCCATGCATAAGGAGGTGTGTCTGCTGCGCATGGCTTTTGTCATCGCACCCTCAGCTGCCTCCATCTTCACCATGTTCTTCATCTCACTGGACCGTTACATGGCCATCAAGCTGCCACTGCGGTACTCGCAACTCATGGGCAGAAAGATGATCGCTGGGGCTGTGGTCTCCCTTTGGGTGTTGTCCACGACCGTGGGTTTCATGCCAAATATGGTGGAGGAGATGCAGCATGGTCGCAATGAAAGCATATGCACCTTCTTCTCGGTCATTGAGCCTCAGAGTATCATTGTCGTCTTTTGCGTTGCCTTCTTCCCTGTGCTCTTGGTCTTCATCTACTTCTATCTGGACATCCTGAAAATTGCTTGCAGCCATCAGCGCCGCATTCACCGGGCCATGCAAGCTGGCTCCCACTGCCTACTGCCCAACCGTTACTGGGGGCACGTCAAGGCTCTAAAGACTGTTGCTGTTTTGGTGGGCTGCTTCACACTCTGCTGGTGCCCTTTTTTCGTAGTCAGCGTTGTGCAGGTGCTGTGTCCATCATGTGAACTTTACAAATTTCTAGAAAACCACCTCTGGTTGCTGGGACTCACCAACTCCCTCATCAACCCTCTGGTATACGCCTTCTGGCAGAGGGAGGTGCGACAGCAGCTCTGTGACATGTTTGCTTGCTGTAGAACCAGTCAATGTTGCATTAAAGTCTCGGATGAAACCGAAGGATGTCACATAGACCACGTAATGGTCACTCAGACCCGGCACTCTCTTGACCAGACACTGCCATGCCAGCTTGTTTTTAGGGAACCCAACACAGTGCCTTTTTCTGCATGACCATTCTATGAAAACTGAGCAACAAACAATGTCCTTTCAGTTCACTGGTCATAGGAAGCTGTTAAGTGCTTTGATATCAACAACGAAATGGAAAACAACTGCATCACTTAATGGATATGGAGTCTTGAGAGCCTCCTCCTGTACGCGTATAATGGAACAGATGGCTTTGTTTGCTTTTTAACTCTTCTACAAGACTATAAGCACCAGTGGTCTTATGTGTCAATCCCAAATGTTCATTCTTTATATGGGTTTGGATAAAAATGGGCTGTTTAGTATAAAAGCCATGTGTAATGTTTTAAATACTCTATCACTGCTTTGCATTTAGTTCATTTCTTACTTTACACTGCAAGAAAAAATGGTGCCTATCAAGGTACAAACGCCGTCACATGGGTTGTACCATCAAGGGAAGGTCTTCGGTACCTTTTGTTAGAGGGGATTTCACACTGCTGTTATAATTTTTGATTTGCATTTACTCACCATTTACTTAACATGATTAAACTAAAAAGGTAAGGTAATAAAAGTACTAATGTGGAAAAGTGAACGTAGTGTTACTATAAAGCTTATATACAATAAGGATCATGTTCTACTAGAGGAGTATTTATAATGATTTTTTTGTTTGTTTTTTGTGTCATGTTTTCCATTTCAGTCACATTTAATATGATTTCACTGTGCTAATCTTCTCAAGACGTATAGTATGTACAAATGCTAACTTAATTAAACTAGTTGATGAATAGATAAATTAATTAGTTGATGAATAGTTGTTTTTTCAATACAAAAACATCTACATCTACACTACACAATAATAATAGGATACTTTTTAGGTAACATTTTGCTTAAATGTGGTTAATCACCTAATTTCAGGAGGGTTGTAAATGTTATTATCTTATTTTATTTCATGAAGTTCATTCTAAGAGAATTCAAGGTGTCTAACTCGGTCATTCCATTGAAATATTCATTTCTGGATATAGTGTGAGCATTATTATAGAGGCATTGTTCATCATTTTACAAATTTTATCCATGTTTTGGGACATTTTCTTGCATATGTTCAAATAAATCATATAATAATATGTAAAACTTTGAGTCTAAATATTTTTTTATCTAGATTTTCTATTTGAAGTAAGTGTGAAATAACAAAGTAAATTTGTTAAGGTTGAGTGGCTTTATCATTTTAGAATTTGTATGTATATTGAAAAGTGCAATCATGTCACAATATTTTTTATTAAGAAGCCTGTTATAAAATTAAACAGTTCTAGTGTAGTATGGAGTTCTAGATTTCCACCCATCAGTAATTTCTTTCCAGGTTTTCCACTTAACGATAGGTTTAGATGAGGAGAGCAATGGTGAAATATGAAATGAATAGATAAGTTAGTATTAATTTCTACCATCTGCTGATGCACTGGGTGTGGTTAAATGGTGGTTAAAAAGACTTTTTAGAGGTTGGCAAAAGACAATATATCAATCAAAAATGTCAGAAAATACAAATTTTGTCTAAAAAGGTCCATTTTGATTTCTGCGCAAGATTATATTGTTATATGATTATAGTCTTATATTTATAAATTTGATCCTTTGCTTCAGAAAATGACTTTATATGAATTATAGTAAGCACATTAGATTGCATTGGTTTTACATACTTAGGAACTTAATGTGGTTTATTTTTCTAAAATCAATAGTGAATATACAGCGTCAGCCTAGAGAACATCTAAGTGAGTGGAAAAAATGAATTTCTTGTCTGGCAGCCATCTTGATTTACGGTGGTGGTTCATTCAGAAAAAAAAGTTTTTGATCTGGGTTTGCGTAGTTCTCAAAGATGTGGATTATCAGAAGATCCCACCTCGACACGTTTTAAAGGTATAGTTAGATTTTTAACAGTTTCAGTAAAAACAAGCATTAGCCTAAAGCTAGGAATGTTGCAGTAGTTAGAATTCCCAAAAGTTATTTTTATGTCCCACTGAAAACATACACAACATTTTAAAATTTGTATTAGTTTGATGAATTTTTTTTTTTACATGAAATTCACCATTAACAGAACCTGGTGATAACTATATTATATTAGATAACCAAAAAATACAACATAACTTGTTGCAATCCTGAGGTGCATTCACAAATACTTGACAATTTAAAAAGGGAAAAGATATAAAGTAGACAAAGACATTTAATCAAAATTAAATGAACGCTTTAAAGACACATCAGATCTCAATGGGATGCTGGATATCTATACATACTGACATGGACTGAGCAATGTGTTAGGATGAAAGGCTGTCACATTGTTTGATGGAAATGAAAATCATAAATCTACATAGAGCTGAATTCAAAGACTATTAAAAACGAAACTATTAAAGTAAACAAACAATGTGACAGGCCAGGCAATTTAGCTAAAATTTCATTGCAGCAAATCAAAATGTTACACAGTAGCTTATATCACGTTTGATGGACTGAAACATAATGTCCCAGAGGTGTTCTATTGGATTTAGGTTAGAGGAGTGTGGGGGCCAGTCAATAGTATCAATTCCAGGAACTGCCTGGTTGCGCTTGTCACATGAGGCCAGACATTGTCGTGCACTAGGAGGAACCCAGAAGCCACTTCACCAATGTAGGGTCTGACAGTGGGTGCCATGGCGCTCAATGCATCCCTCCATGGATATACCTCCCCAAACCATCAGTGACCCACCACCAAACCGGTCATGCTGAATAATGTTACAGACAGCATTACGCTTTCCATGGTTTCTCCAGACTCTTTCATGTCTGTCACACATACTCAGGGTGAATCTGCTGTCATCTGTGAAATGCACAAGGCCCCAGTGGTCCTGCCAATTCTGGTATTCTATGGCAAATGCCAATCGAGATCCACTGTGTCGGGCAGTGGGCAATAGGCCTAGAGGATGTTGGGCCCTCAGGCCACCTTCAAGAAGTCTGTTTCTGGCTTCTCCAGTGTCTTGCTGGAGGTCATTTTGTAAGGCTCTGGAAGTGCTCATCCTGTTCCTCCTTGCACAAAGGAGTAGATCCCAGTCCTGCTGATGGGTTAAAGACCTTCTACGACCATGTCTACTGAAATCTCCTCCATGCTCTTGAGACTGTCCTGGGAGACACAGCAAACTTACTGGCCATGGTACGTATTGATGAGCAATGCTGGAGGAGTAGAACTACCTGTACAACCACTGTAGGGTTTAGGTAGTGCCTCATGTTCACATAGCGCCTCCAATAGTGGCACTGACCTTAGCCAAATGCAAAACTAGCGAAAAACATTCAGAAAAGATGAAGAGGGAAAATAATGTCAGTGGTCTCCTCCTGTAAAACTATACCTGTTTGGGGGTTGTCACATTGTTGCCCCTGTATTGCACCTGTTGTTCATTTTATTAATATGAAGCCATTGAAACCCCCTCTGCTACTTGACTGACCAGATAAATATCCCAGGAGTTTAATTGCCTTGATGCTATACTCTCATTAAAAAGTGCTACTTTTATTATTATTTTTTTACTAGTTTGTACTATATATCAATTGAAGAAAATACATACTTGTATTGCAGTAACTGCAGTGCGAGTGGACAATCAGTACAATCCAATATAAAATATCTAAGTTACTAAGTTACCTAAGCTAACTTAGCTAAGGATATTTCCCCCCTAACTTCTTACAAAGTGTGAATAAAAATAAAGCACTTTGAGCTTCATCCTGATGTATGAAAAGTGCTCTATAAATAAAGCTTATTATTATTATTATTATTATTATTATTATTATTATTATTATTATTATTATTATTATTATTATTATTTAGCTACAGCAGCGGTTTTGATCGCCGACACCGTCGACATTGCCTTTAACTCCAACTCCCACAATCCACCACGCATCTCTGCCGGAAGAAAACAGTGTAACGTCGCCATTTTGAATTATGCTGGCGGAAGTACTTTCTTGGGTGCAGGATTAGTCCTACAATGAAGTAAGTGGTTATTGTATTACATGTTTTTATGCATTAAACAGCTATCATATCCCCATGTATTTGTTATTCTGTGCACAAACATTTCTTGGGAAGACGACGACTGCCACTTTTGTCCGTTCTTTTCCTACGAATTCTGCGTTAAGGCAGAAGGGTGTATAGTGAGTTTCACCAGAAAACGCTACATTGATTTTAGATTAAATTAATGTTAAGAGTTGTCTCATGAGGCTTCAGAATCCGTGGACAAAAAGCGTTTGAAATGTGGCCGCCTGAGGCTCCTGCAGTTATAAACGGAATATAATGTAATGTCTGCATGGAAGGGTCTTCAGTGTGAGATTTAAACTCACATAAATCTCCACCACAACACGTAGATAACTAGATGTGTTAACTGTTTAGATGTTGAACAGCATGTCTGTGCAGACAACCTAAATTTTGTGTTCTTCCCACAGTCCTCTCACCAAGGTGAAGCTCATTAATGAACTGAACGAAAGAGAAGCTCATCTTGGAGTAAAAGAGTCAGTGTCATGGCATAACGAGTACAAGGACAGTGCTTGGATTTTCATTGGTGAGGAGCATGATACAATGAAGTATATTACAGATCTACATACACAACTATGCTGTGTATTGAATTTTGTGTACTCATTGCTGACTGAGTTATATGCACAGCTTTCATTTGAAAAGAAATGGCAATGGAATGGGATGCTCTGAAGCATCACACGAATCCAAGGTTAGCATGCCTAATGTGAACGAATGCTCGGTTAGAGGAGCATTGGGTTGGGCTGAAATTAGACACGTCCTGGTGATCTTAAAGATCCTGATCCCAACTGATTGGGTAGAGCAGGGGTCATCTTTTTTAAACTTGGAGCTACTTCACGGGTACTGAACCATACAAACAGCTACTAGTTTGATACACTCTAATTAAATAACAAATGTGCTCAGTTTACCTTTATTTATATATTATTAATGATTAAGGACACTCCTCTATGTGAAGGCACTGATCATCTTTATGATGAGACACATGGAGGTTTTGTTTAAGGTAGTAAAGAAGAACTCTTCCTCCCATTCTCTTTGAAAGTGATACATTTTCGTTCTTTTTTCTGCCCTGTTTTTGGGATAAGAAACCGCATTCCTTTTCAAATGACAATATTAAAAAAGCATTTATTTTATTATACATGAAGTTTAGATAAGTTTAGGTAAACTCTGTTCTATTTTAGTTCAACGTCAGTATTGTGTTCATGACAAAATGTTCGTGGGGAGTAAACTCGCTGGCGCAGTGAAGATGTGGAGCTGAATGCGGTTTCTTAGCCGAAAAACATGGCAGAAAAAAGAAAGAAAATGTATAATTTTCAAAGTGAATAGGAGGAAGAGTTCTTCTTTACAATGCAATTAAAGAAATATAGCAACAGGATCAAATTTAATTTTAGATTCTGCTCATTGGAGTTTTTGGAACAAGTCCATGGGCACCTCAGGTGGTCCTTGGGGGCACCATGTTGGTGACACCTGGGGTAGAGCATTAAAGAGTGTAAGCCCGATTCATTTTAATGTCACAAAGTTGCTGTGAAAGAGTGCTTTGTGGCAGCACGCTATTAAAATGTCCTTGCTTTCTTCTTCCCCTGTAGGTGGATGTCCATATGAGCTGACGGAGGGAGACCTCATCTGTGTTTTTTCTCAGTATGTTCGGTTTGCTCTTATGCATTCACTCTCACCTCCAAACTGAAAACAACGTATTTATTATTTGTTCATAACCCTTTTTGATGTCTTAACTCTGTATCCATCAGGTATGGGGAGATTGCCAACATTAACTTGGTGCGGGATAAGAAAACGGGCAAATCAAAAGGTTTTTGCTTCCTTTGCTATGAGGATCAAAGAAGCACCATCTTGGCAGTGGACAACTTCAATGGGATCAAGGTAAAAATCTTCACTGCATGGTTCTGATGACTGTGTGATACCCAGGAGCATTTACTATTAAGACAGCACTGCTTTCTGGCCCTGTTTTCAATAGTTATGTACTATGCTCAAAAGCTAGGGAAAATATACAATGTACAAAATATTGAAAGTATCTCTTCTAATTTACTAATACAACCATTGATGACTCAGCTGAACACACGCAGCTGTAAAATCATAATAGAAAAGCATTGACAATAGCCAGACATGAGCCCATCAAATACTGGGCTATGAAGCAGTGATGAGTCTCTACCTCACCTTTGGGATTAGTTGCAGTGATGTATGTGGTTTAGAACTAATCCTTATTACCTGTCCTCTCTACTGCTCCAAGTCCTCAGTGTAATGGTACAACATCTAGTGTAAAACCCTCCCAGAAGTGTAGAAAGAGAAGGGCAGGACAGACAAACCACTGAATACCACTGAATTCAAAAGAAATGCTAAGTTTCTAATTGTATTGAGAAGGGTACACAAGTGTTGGATATACTACGGCAAATACTACATCCATTTGTTCAACCTACACATGGAAATGTAGCCCCTACTATTGGATGAAAGTTTTCTGCTTCTACAGATTAAGGGCCGGACCATACGTGTAGATCATGTGTCAAATTACCGTCCCCCCAAAGACTCTGAAGACATTGATGAAGTCACCAAGCGGTTGCGTGAAGAAGGCTGTGCCCCCAAAATGCCCACTGCATCACCTGAATCAGGGTCTGAGGAGGAGTACCTTCTGCCTATGAAGAAACCAAAAAAGGGTAAACCACTTTAGTTCTCTTGTATTTGTATTTTCATAGCAACCTATTCCAGTTCAGTGCCTAGTATGTAACTTGGTAAATAACCCAGCTTTTACTAAACCAGATAAAAAAGAAAAGAAGAAAAAGAAAAAGGAGAAGAAAGAGAAGAAGAAATCATCGAAAGAGGAGAGGCGTGAGGCCCAGGACAAGTCTCCTTTACCTCCCCCTGTCAGGGTGAAGAAAGAACGAGAGGATGAGGGCTATGAGAAGTATGCCCTGAAGGGGGTGTCGGACTCCAGAGGCGAAAGAGCGAGACAAGACACGAGAAGTGCATGGGACAGATCAGAGGAAGCGGACCGATCCCGGGATCAGCAGGGTAACAGGAGAGGAGGGAGAGAGAAAGACGAAAGGAAACCAGACAAAAGGAGAGACGAGGAGAGATACACAGAAGACGAGCGCTGTCATGAAAACAGAGGACGGGAGAGAGAGACGGACAGAAGCAGGGATGGTGAGAAAGCTAGGGAGCGGGACAGGGACAGAGAGTGGGGGAGGGAGACCGAAAGAGATAGGGACAAGGACAGACAGAGGGAGAGAAATGGAGGTAGAGAGACTGAAAGAGAACGGGACCGGGAAAGCAACAGAGGGAGAGATAGAGAAAGGAGTAGGGATTGGGAAAGAGAGAGAGAGGCTGAGCGTGGGTCTACAAAGAGCAGAGACACACACAGTCGAGACCGAGAATACAGGCGTAGCTGATATGGGCTGTAACGTCACCAGACTTTTGAACGCTTTTGTTCCACACTCACCAGACTTTTATTGAGATTACCTTGTATCTCCGCGTGATACCAGTTATTTTTTATGTCTGTGTAAATAAATGTTTTACATTAATAACACATTCTTAAGTCATTTCACATAAATATTTTATTTTTTACTGTGATATGACAAACAAAAATGTATGGGTAGTACAACAGAATTTGTTTTTCCAAAAAAAAAAACACGGTGCCATTAAAAAAGGTACATAAATTCTGTCAAATTATGAAATGACATTTAACTAATGGCATAAAAAAAGAAACAGATGTGCACTTTACCATCTTGTACCTGCTCAACAGGAATTCAATATCTATAGCCACAATAACAGTCAACCTTTCAAGAAGCAAAACTACACAAATATACAAATATAATTTGAATAAATTAACATTTTTAAACTGAGGAAGGAAACAAGTGTTTGAGCTGCCATTGGTCAAGTGCACCAACCCTTACCAATGAAGCTCCAAGCTGCAGAACATGAAGGAAAATGGAGCACTGAATGTTCGAAGACCACTTGACACCATCTTTCTATTTAGAAGACAATAGGGTAAGAGTGGTCTGTTATAGTTCTCCAGTCAGATAATTAGGGACGTAAGGAGTAGATCATTCCAAAGTGCGTTGTCATAAGAAAAAAACACTTTAGGTTGTTTGGGTAAATTATAAAAGTCAATGGTAGCTTCTGATCCATGAACAATGTGATAAGACAGAAAAGCTTGAGCTATGCTTGGCATTTTCAGAAATATAATGTGATTAACACTTTGTGCTGGTTTCCTGGTACAGAAAAGTCTGGACTGAACAGCACTGTGCAGTGAACCACGATTATTTTTTTGAAGTCTTGGCTTAATGCGTTAGTAAAAACGGTCACATCATCAAATCTTTGGAAGTAGCAGATTTGTGTAAGAAATGCTATTATCTAATCACAGTAAAGCAGCAGAATGAATGTAATCCTTATTAGAGTTCTTGGGGATATTAAGAACAGTGGAACATGGTTTTACTTGCTAGATCTGAGTTTGTACACACTACCATCATACAATAAACAGAATATGAAAGCATGATACTACTGGTAGAGATGGTGGAAGTTAGAACTAGACGTGGGCTTCAATAGAGCCAAGCCAGTGATGTAGAAATTTCAATACCTTTAGTGGAGAGTTCCCCATAAAAGCAGCCATTTCTAGAGCCAGAAGTAATTTCGCGGTACAGTTTGCAAGGAACTCGTGAAACATTTTCAACAGGTTTGCCACTTGCAGAGCCATTTAATCAGACATATTTCTAATAGCCACAGCTGAAATGTTTCAATTCTGCTAGTTTATCACTGGTCTAGTCAGAAAACGACTCCTTGATTGCAAACTCTGGAGTTCTGCTCAGCAGACCACCTGCTCCCATCATCAAAATGTATTTATTCAATGCCTTGTCCAGTTCTATTACGGGGTGACTGGAATGTTGAGGGTTAGAACCAGATGGCTGGCAGTGGTGCAACAAGGTATGTGCAGACGTCCCTAGAATAGCAAACCTGTTTTTAAGTAACAACTTCATAAAACCCGGCTGTTGGCCCAAATATTTAAGATTTTTGGGTGTAAAATTAAATCAAATGACCATGATCATTTTTTAAAACAAACTGGTAATCATTGGTACCAACCACAAATGTTTGGTTAATCTATTGTTTTCTAGGTCATTATCTTCTATAGCACAAATATACATTGTTTTCTCTAGGAAATAAGTGCTTGGTGCCACCAGAGTTGTGGTTAGCGTGGAGGTACCTCTAGCCATAGAGACTTATAGTCTTTGTATTGACCGCAGACTGACTAATGGCAGTGTTATTGGTGAATATGATCCAGTCCTTAGGTCCTAACAATAAACGAGGTTCATCCACCGCATTCAGTGTAATGCATTAACTACTGCAGCTCTTAGATGATCAGTATCAGCAGGTAAATGCTAGTTTTCAGATTCTCCAAATCTACTTTTTTGATGGGCTTGAACTTGCCATCTCTACCAGTAGATGAATTGTCTCCACTCTTAAGCTTTTCAGCCCAACCAGTTAGCATTCTCTGCTAAATGAAACATTTTAATTTGACATATTCATCGAGGTAATGAGGCCAGGTAATGAGATGTCTTTCAGATTTTCTTTTTTTGTCTGCTCAATCATTGCTGATGCAGAAAGCCTCATGGTTAATGTGTTTTTTTTTTCCCTTTTATAAACTGGGAATGAAAAAATATGGCATATAAAGATAGGGCCTTCATAACCAACAGTCATTTCCTGTAATTTAGTATCACTGTAGGGGTTTCTCGAATTGAGGATTGGAGTCCAGAACATCACTTCCGTGCTCTGTTATCCCCAGCTGTAATTAGCATATTTAGTTGCCATGACAACCAGATGATTGAACCCACACATTTGTGAAGCAGGAGCTAATTAATATGTGTATGACCTCACCAAACAACTCGCATTTCCTTCAGGTTCTACACCGACGTATGAAATCCATTAACACAAAGATACAAAATAAACACAGGCGGATACATTTTCCTGAATTACAGATAAAGCATTTACATATTTAAATTAATTTAAAAAAGCATGAACCAGAACGGTTTACTTTGAGCTGAAAGGATCCTGGCTTTTGTCAAACTGAAGACCTCCTGGACCACCAGGGTCGAGCGAGATGTATCCAGTTCACTTAGACGTGTATGACGTCGTTAGAGGTATTTAAATAGAGTTAGATTGTGTTGTGTGAATGGTACCGCTACTTTTGAAGAGCTCCAGGGACTTATGAAAGATGTTTCATGATCGTGTGTCCCCATAATGCCTCTATTTAGGAACAAGTCTCTTATAATTCAGAGCCTTTTAAAGACACTAGCGGTTTAGATTACCGTGACCTGATCTTCGGTAGGAGCCCTGCTGGACTCTAAAAGGTTGGGTTTGTATACAAGTAAGGCGCTGTAGGTTGACTGACCCAAAAAACAAACAAACAAACAAACAAAATAACACCCAAATCTCAAAGTTGTGGTGTTTAAAAGAGCTGGAGCGCAAATCAAACTGGACTAAATAACCGACTGAAAGAGAACTAACAAACACAGCAAATAACAAAACTCATTTTTTGGTGAATATTTACAAAGTGTGTCAATCGTTCTCTTCACTTACCTCAACTAGAAGAGGGATTAAGTAAAACATACACAGGTAATTCCAAAACCCTGAACCAGTCCAAAGTAGCATCTGCATCCAAGAGCAGACTGCTGACGTTCATACATATTAAGCAAGTCCTTCATCAGTGACTGGACTCTTATGTCACAACAGCCCAGATTGGTGCTTGAGGACCATACTGCCATACAAAGGCAAAACACAAACTACATTTTTGACTGTGTTACCAAAACTGGGTGTCTGAGGGAAGCCACAGCAACTTGTTTGGTTGTTGAGTGTTTTTTTCATGTTTCATGGTTGGTGTTTCAATTTTTCTTTGCCTCTGTATTGCAACACAGCACAAAAACATTCAAGTATAAAATTCAATCATTCAATCAGGCCCATTACTAACTGTCTGTAGTTCTTTCATTTCATTTAAAAACCATTCTCCATCTTCTATGAAGGGTCTGCTTGGTGATACTCAAGAACCTGACCAATTTCTTACTTTAAAAGTCTTCATTCATACCATACAGCGTTCATACTTGAAGATTAGCAAGCATGTTAAAAGACAAGTGAAAAGGGAGGAAAACATGATGGAAATGGGGTCATGTATTGGCCTGACAGACATTTTGGCCAGTCATGCGATCATCCTGCAAGTGAGCTTTATTTCCACTGTTAACACCAATTGATTTCTGGGTTCTGTACGGACATCTCAGACAAGAACATCAGCATTTACGCTTTTACAAAGTCATGAGTCCATTTGAAGTCAGTGCAATTTCAGTTCACACGCATGTTGTGTGAGGCAGCTTTGACTCCCCAAACCCCCCAAATTTTTGAGGCCTGATCAGTTCATCCACAATCCTTTGGAGGCTCCATCCACTGGGTCTTATACGATGCCTTGGCCCCGGCAAAGAGCATTCCATACTCAACCGGGACTAGGCCAGAGAGCTGAGAGCATTGGAGAATTGCTATCTGTGGGCATTGCATTTTTTTTTTACCTGTGCTTATGCTAATTGCCACATTCTCCTGTCTCAAGAAAAACCCTCTCCTCCATTTCGCACACTGACCTAGAGGCAAGTCTCTGTGTGCGTTATTGGAGGGAATGAGTCTTGAACAGACAAATATATACAAATGTATACATCTCCCACCTGTCATTCTTAGAACTTGCACTCTGGTGAGGAACAGCAGTCATCCAAGGCTACAACCACTAGGAAATTTCAACTCTGGTCTGGTCTGCCACCTCAGCACATGGAGATGGTAACGTTGATGCCCAGATTGCCATTGTCAGCGAATAGATGGGCGATAGAGGTGTCAAACACAAGACAGTCACTATTCATGATTGCTGCAGCCACACCATCGTGGATGGACCGTGGAGTGGCTTCCCATGTGAGCCGCCGACGGTTGCCATTCAGCTCAAGGCGGTAGGCGAAGTTCTCCGCTTGCTTACGGGTGCCTATGAGTAGCACTATAGCGAAGAACTGCTGGTGGCCCTCGTACTTCTCCTGCTTCTCCAGAACCAGCATGAAATGGTGCCCGAAACACGACTGCATCATGACCCAGTCGACAGCACCTGGCAGGTTGATGTCCGTAGCCAGGAAGACGATGTCCTCGCCCTGCAGCGTGGTGATGGATTTGTGGGCGTGCATGAGGTGAGGCATGACCGCCTCCAGGGAGCCCTGCCATTTGCAGGAGGCCCCTGGGCAGGGGCAGGTGTAAGGGCGGAACTCACACACCTCCTCATGCTCTGGTTTCTCACTGTGATGCAGTGACAGCAGGCAACCCGCCGAGGCATACTGCAGAGAGAGGGAGAGAAGACAGATGAGAATCAGAGATGGCATGGATAAATAAAAGGAGAGACAATGAAAGACAAACTGCGAGTGAGAGAGACAGGAGAATATGGATGGAAAGAAAAGAAATGGGACAAGGATGGTACAGTGGGTGTGAGGAGAAATGGGCGTCAGAGAAGAGTAATTAATAACACCAGACAGTAGTTGGCGGGATTGGAGTGTTAAGGCAGAAATATACTTGCTGTTAACTACGTACGTATGTACGTACATAGAGCTGTGGTCCGTATTCTGCGTTCCTTGCGTCGGTTTTTGTGCACGTACTCAAAAATTAACGGAACGTATACGGAGATGCAGT
>JBBIGC010000024.1:1851968-1863119 GCA_037576955.1 Lepidarchus adonis
TCAGCACAAACGTTAACAACGCAACTGGGTGCG
Organism: Lepidarchus adonis; assembly: GCA_037576955.1. NCBI lineage: Eukaryota > Metazoa > Chordata > Actinopteri > Characiformes > Lepidarchidae > Lepidarchus > Lepidarchus adonis. Next base: position 1,852,002 of record JBBIGC010000024.1, read on the forward strand.
GATACGCACACGTAGCTCACAGCAAGTATATTTCTGCCTTTAGTGTGGGAAGAACAGATGCAGGCAGGGGTAGAACAAAGAGGACGGAGAAAGAATGACCAAGAGTTTGGGGGTGGGGGGCAGGTGAAGGGCATGAATGGTAACAAATGAGGTGCTGAAGGAACTGAGAAGATCGTAAATTAGTTACACAGAGCTAATTTAATCCTACACCATACAAACAATCTTGCTCCTCAGAACTGGGTTATCAAAAGGCAGGACAGACCACCTCCCTCTTCTCTAAATATAGGTGAGAGAGTGAATTGCTGAAGTGTATGAGTGGGATGGAGCAGGTCAATCACTTGAAGATGAATTGCTATAGTGCACTGCAGGGTTCTTTCCTTGATTATCAAAGAAGGAAGATCAGTCAAGGTCAAATAAGAACGTTCCCTCCTCTACTGCCTTTACTCTACATGCAAACACTGCTAATGTCCTGGTGCAAACAGCCATTGACAATTGCTATTCTCATAGGAATGGACTTAAGCATCAACAAAAGGTGCAAATCCTGCAAGAACCTGATAACCAGCCCTTTTCAAAGAATTCCATCAGCTAAGCAGAGTCTCGGGAAATAGCTGCTGTTGTTCAGGTTATAGTATTTGTTAGGGTTTAGCAGACGCGATTTTAAAACGTAGGACCAAAGGGATGTAGGGAAAGCCAAAAAGAGAGGACAAAGACAAATAGAGGAAGCAGGAAAATCTGTTAGATCTTACTTCAGCATCTGAAAATGAATTATTAATCTGACTGATTCACTGCTCAGTGATTGACAGTCAGTATCCAGCAGATCAGCCTAGAAGCAGCAACAGTCTCAACATGACATCAATTAGTTTCAAAATCTTTTGGTTGAGAAGCAGTTAGGAGACATAAAAAACACCATTCTATCACCTCTCACAGGTGACATGTGGCGTTCCTAATTGACATTCATTTTCATTAGCACATGGCCCATGTCCAAATGCCCTCAAACGAATCTCTCTAATCCATTCAGATTTCACAACATCCTATCAGAACCAAATGATTTCAATGTCAGAGGTGTAAAAGTCATTCTGGGAGCACCATCCTTCCCTGTAGGTCGCTTATCCTCTTATCTTTCTTTTTAATGAGAGAAAGACAGGATTTTGTGCAGTAATCCTGCAGGCAGTTGGCCAGCGATAAAGCCCTCTCTCCTGTGTTTACTGGGGCTGAGGGAAACAGGAGGGGGCCTGAGATGGTCCAGAGGAATTAAGTACAGTCAGAATGGTGCGCAAGTGGTACATGGCTCCCTGTGGAATATGGAGGTGTTAAAATGCACTGATGCATCATTTGTAATGGAATTCTTAATTTTATATTTATTTATTAAATTGAGCAACTCAATACCATGTTAAATCAGAAATGAAGTGTTTAACAAAACTATTGCAATTTTTCCAGTGTGGCAAATGTAGCGAATAAACAGAAACAAAATGTCATTTGACCTGCAAACTGTGTGTGTACACTTAAATATGCATGCATACCTACATCCTACATATAAAAGACACCCAGTATTATCTGTAGTTATCATCCAATACCTGGTTTGGCTAATAAACATGCAATTAATGCTTTATCAATCAGGTGTGCTGTTAGTGATGTAATGTAACTATTTTTAATTGGGAACACACCCCATTAAGGTGGAACCCAAATGAAAATAAATAAATAAATAATAATGATTAAAAAAATAAATAAATAAATAAATAAATAAATAATATATATATTTAAATAAAAAAATAAAAACAATTATATATATATATATTTATTGAAATATATATATATATATATATATATATATAAATAAATAAATGTATATAAAATGTATGTGAGGTCTGATATTTACATGTCTGGTGGAAGGCATTCTCAAAGAGTGTGTGGGGAACGGGAACTTATTGTTTCTACATGCAAGACCAAAGCCACAACCATTCTACTCCCTGCTGTGAACTCGACAACCCTTCTGCACTGATGAGACCCTGGGGGCATCTGTGACTCTGTACCTCAAGTCAATAACAACCCAAAATGCAAACAGTCTTTAAAAGAACCCAATTAAAATAATTTTTTAAATAATGAGTAGAACCCCCACCACTAGATTTGTTAATCTCATGACAAAAACAGCAAACAAAGTTGCCACCGGCAGTAAATGTTATCCTTCCTCCCCCAAATGTGTCTTCAGCCCCCCCCCCTTGCAATCTAATGTTAATTAAAACTTCTAATCTGACCGTGTCTAGGGCTCCAGGGGCCTGCCGACATAATAAGTGAAACATTGCCTTTCTAGTACACTCTTCTGAGTCTGTGCCAGCCTAGCCCTGTGGAGACACACAAAGCCCAAGCTGGGAACTTAACTGCTAAATTATTTACACGTTTCCGTATTTAAGTTGCAAATCACATCCTGCCAGTTCGGCCCACGAGGGGAAACCGTGCTTGGAGGTCAAACATGTTTCTGGACTTTCTAACCCATTCAGATATCACATTTCGAAGAATTATTCAAAACGCAGCATGACAGAATGATAAAAGGAGTGACTACTCCAGCAACTTTTAATATCTTTTGTATTTTTAGGCCAGAGATGGGTCCTCAGTAATAAGGGTATAGACATTCTCATCAGGCCCATTTCTGCCATTCACTGCATGAATTAATCTTTCTGTGGCACAACCTGGTAAAGCAAAAGAGAGAGGCTTAATTTAAAGTATTCGCCTTAAAATGCTCCCGAAATGTAGCTCACTTACTTAAATGATTCATGTGAAAAGATTTTTTTCATTTTTTCAGTCTGTTCTAAGGCCTAGTCTGCATCCCCTACATGATTTTACTGTATTATTTTATATATATATTAATATTCAAACATTTTTCCCCCCAGCAGAACCTTGCTTTTAGAAACCTGTGCAATTTGTGTCTCAGTATTCCATTTGTCTTGTTCCACCGCATAATCCCTGCTAATTGGTTAACGTTTTTCTTCCACAATGCAGATAAAGTGCAGAAGGCTTGACTGTCGGTCCCTCTTTTCAGAAAAGGCAGGGGAACCTTGAGTGACCATCAGTTGTCAGTAGGGCGTCAGATGAACAGAATGGCAGGAGGAAATGCAGGATAGTGAGCGTTTTCAGGCTCCATCAGACAGAGCCAGGATGCCATCATTACTGTCACTTCACTTTCCCCTCCTCCTTCTCCCTCAAGGACACAGAATGTGTGAAAAATGGAGACGCTCCCTAGAGCTTCATCCTGGATGCGGTCATCATAGCCATTTCCAAGCAAGCCATGGTTCTACATGACTCCATCGCTGATGGGAAACGCAAGTCATAATTAGAAGGATGATAGCAGTGGGAGGGGAAGCTCATGGATTGCATGACCCAAAATAAGGCACCGTCCATCAGGCAGCTGGAATCTGATTTCCCCTCTAATCAGTCGCTGCAGTGAAAGTCTAGCCGCTCTGGAATCAATAGCAATTCCACTAAAAGTTTCTAAGCTGAAATTATCCTGGATAATTTGGTTAGAGGATTGGATGGAAGAGCAGAAGGCGTGGAACCATAACTACAGAATTGTAGTTTTCTTTAGTTACATTGCGTATTTTCTCAAATATAATCAGAATATACCGCATACAATAATTACAGTTATAAGATAACACAGATTTTCAGCTAATTGCTAAAATTTGTTGCATTATACAACCATATTTACAAAAAACATCACTTAAGATTTTCGCATAATATTACATGGAGTAATAATATTCAATATATTATATATTAATAAACAAACGACTAAGAAAACAAAAGAAGCTTTAAATAAATGAAAACAAACGAATGAACCAATAAATAAAAAATACCCCTTCCACATTAATTCATCTATTTTTATTCTCCATAATTTAAACGCTACTGTTTTATCAATCCAGCCTATCAAGATAAAAGTCTTTCGCTGTGTAAACAACATTACATGACCGTTGGAAATGTATGATGAATCCCTTGAGGGAACAAAGATGCCTCAGGGACAATACTCACCTTGCTCCCAGACAGTGGTTTGGTGGGACACACGGGACGGCTTGTGCTTGTGGCGCACACCCCCCGCTGTCGAGGCCAACTTAGCAGACAGCGCAACTGAGAGAGATCCCTCAGGAGCGGGAGGCAGGAGGCTGGGCACAACATCCCCTCACACACACTCGGCAACAATTCCAAACACTACTGTCAACCTCTGAAAAGGCAACTCATAAACACGATGCTGAAAACCACACAAACAGAATTATTTTTCTCTATTTTTTTACTCTTTTCGGTTCACAAGCCTGTTTGATCGGCTTTTCAGAAAAGAAACCGGAACGTACTGTACTCACTCTCTGGAGTTAAATAAAGTGCCACGTGAGCGTGTGTAGCAATTTCTCCGCTTCCCTGTGTCCTTGTTTACTCGGCCAGTGACAAAGACGCATTGTGTCCTGCGAGAAGGAGGCCTGGAAAGGACATTTTTCTCCTCTACTGCCAAAACACTGGCCACGTGGTCAGTCATTAAAGAGACACGACTGCTGCGTTCACTTACTCTCTCCCTCACACACACACGAATGCGGTCACACGGCAAAACAATCCAGCATCTCACAGAAACTCCTTTCCGACACCAAGCCGATGATTATGACTCACAAATAATCCCCATTTCTAAAGAACACACTCGTGTGGTCGTTGTAAAGTCACCAAAAATAACCAACAGCTACCTGAATGAAAGCACGTCTCAGTAAGTGACTCAATGCAGGAGAGCAGGTGAGGTTGTATGAGCCCATTCTGCCCTGACGTCCTAATGAAAGTGCCAGATCCTCAAGTCCCTCACACACACTCGCTGAAGGACAGAAAGCTTGAGGAAAGCAGCAGCCTGTGTACACACACACAGACACACACACACGAATAGCTTACACCATGAGTGTAAGCGCCTACCGACACAGCTGGCTGGCGACAGCAATCTCTGCAGAATCAACACCAACACACAAGACTCCCTGCCTGCCCGTCTGCCTGCCTGCCTGTCTGTCTGTCTGTTTCTCTCCCCCTTCTGTTGCCGCTATGCTCTCGAGGGTGACTGCTCGGCAGAGCAACAGAAAAACATTCCGGACTGCAGCACTGGCAGCTCTCTTACACAAGATGGGAGGGGGGTAGGGAGGAGGAGGAGGAGGGCCGTATGTGTGTGAGCGAGATAGAGAGCGCAAGTGGTGCTGCCCCCCCATTCCTTCCCCCCACCTTCTTCTGCTGCAGCTGTTTGGGGACTCGAAGGCAGGACTTCACCCGCAGCCCTTTCATCCGTTTTTTTCTTTTTTCTTTGAAAATCTCCGCCAGGACTTTGAGGTGGTGCTAAAATATATGCATAAGCCTTTACAGTATGTGCATGTCTGTAGAGAGAGGGATGAGCGCGTGGCCCATCTGTGTTGTTTCTGCATATACACATCGTTCTGAATTCAGATGCACCCTGTTATCAAGGACAACCCTCAGAATGGTCCCTTAATCAATACTCTCTACACTGAAAACTATTGGCAAAATAAAGCATAGTACTAGTCACACTTATATCGCTGGTTTCTTCATCAGTCTGGGACATTAGACGCATTAACATGGCATAAACACACAACAGGCTGTGTGTGTATTCTGGTTCAGTTAGGCAGCATTGTATTTACATAAAGGGTGTGTGATGGGGCTAAATTATGAAACTTTATATCCGTAGCCCCTTCACACTTTAATTGGGAATTTAAGAGCAGGTAAATAGGAAGGGTTTAAAGGTGTTTTTTGCTGTGGATAGTTTAGTTTTGTGTGTATTTTGTATGTGATTCTAGAGAAAATGAAAGAAAAAAAAAAAGTACCTTGCATGTGTAGAACTGAATGATGTTGGTTGTTCAATGCTGAGAAAGCAAAATACTGTTTAAACGCTGCATGTGTGAAATGTTAAATACTACAAAGAAAGAACATCACAGGTTGAAGGTTCCAGCCATTTTCTCTTTACACAGAACACGTCACAATATTTAGTCTGAGATGATGAAACAGGACTATAAATACCATCATTTTTATCTAAATGTTTCAACCAGCGCACAGCTAAATTCAATTAACCAGGGCTAACGACTCTCTTTTTAATGAAACGTAGCTAGAAACCAATGAAATCAAGTGTTTACTCAGAAAAACATGGGGATATAATGTGACAGATTTCATCACTGTAAAGATAAGCACCATCACCATGTAATTCATCTATAACTGCAGTGCGTTTTGGAAACATAAGAGAGCAATGAATAATCCTGCAGACACTCAGAATATATAGGGTATACGTTTGGGTACCACTTCAATTTCTTTCCCCTAACTGCCTCCACTTTTTCCCTCTTTCCCTGTCCTTCTTTAACCGTCTTCTATCTCTGGAGAATTCCACCATCATCTACCATCTCTTTGCCTGCAGGCAAGCCCAACAGATCCAGCGTTCACTGCCAGAGGTGCCTTTTACCTCACTGATGGACACAGTCCCTCCTGCTGCTGCAGTATAAACCCCCCCACCAGTCTCCATACGCACTCACCTTTGAATACACTCAGACACACGCTCACGCACACAGATAAGCCTCATACCTTTCGGCTTTCTCCTGGTGCAGAAGGAAAGGTGGTTATTTTTAGCAGCAGTGTGAAAGTGTGAGCACAATCAGAAGGTTACAATTAAAGGAGAAACATGGTGCTTTTACGCATTCACTCACTCAGACAAGCGTGTGTGCCAGGACATCCTCAAGCCAGAAAGTCCATGTGTTTCAATGAAGACTCCATAATGAGAAACGAAGGATGCACTGGGGATGGGAGCGAGGGGTGGGGATAAAGTGAGGCGCTAAGCTCAAGATCTCCTCTCAGGTCATGACCGCATCCGTGTACAGTCGAGAGTCTTCTAAACACTGACCCCAAAAAAGTCATATTTATTCCTGACTACCACCATATACTAAATAAACCAGTTAGGTAGGCTAATAGAATTTAAATTTTTCAGAAATTGAAATATTATTAAATTACAGTAAAAATGCAAACACAGAATTCATAATCTAATCAAATTGTAAAAATATGTTCTGTGAAATTGCTAATAAATGTTTAAATAATTGTGTCACTAGAAGGTGGTGCAAATACCCAAAAGCTGTTCACCAGCAGCCATTAAACAGAAGAGGAAGATTCAGGTGGTGATGCAGCAATGTAAATGATGAATGGGGTGTGTATACACACACGAACACACACACACCATCAGATACAACATCCATACTGAGATTTGATACAGCTATGAACACTCACCAGGTCTTGGTTAGAGATGCACTTATAACACTTTCCCTCTTTACATTCAATACACATTACTTATGCAATACTAACACTAACCTGACTAACAGATCTGGGCAAATATATATTTTTGGTACTATATTTATTGGTACTGTAGTAAATCACATCACATTATGTTGAAAAAGGCTGGAAATATGTTGGAAATACTGTGATATTGTCCATTTTCCTAGAACTTTATGGTTGGGAAATGTAGTTTCATGTCCAAACCTCCTTGTCACTTCTTATGTCCCATTCACCAGTGCTTCCTTCACTGCCACACTGCTGGAATTAGGCAAGTATTAAATTAATTCTCCATTCAAGAGGAGTGGCATCCAATAGTGAATAAACGTGTATAACTTTGAGCTGTCCCAGACAAAAGATGACCAACATGGAAGAAGCGTGATCTTTTTGTACCCTTATTCACACTGTAAGAGAAGTTCAAAGTTGGCCGTAACGGTCTTGTGTCAAAAGGTGAAGGTGTCAAAAATGTAGAACGACCACTTCAGTGTGACTGCTGCTTTGACCTACATCAATTAACAAACAGAAGCTCATTATGATACAAAGCACCAATCTATAAGTGATCAGCTTCATTGTTAAATCACCATTGCAGCACAGATGACGTTTCATTCCTATATACTGACTTATCATTGTACAGTACACAGAAATCAAACCCGAGTTATTGGGTTATTATATACTTATTTATATTCTCGTATATATATAGCCACTGTATAGCTTGCACTCTCATTACAGCCTGTAGAAACCTATACCTGTAGCATATTCTCAATATACCTCCGCACTGTGTACATTGTAATATAATCATATCTATAGTAGACCATTTTGTAATTTTTGTAATGCCAACATATATCTGTAATATATCTATATTATGGCTAAAGCACTTCTGGATGGATGCAAACTGCATTTTGTTGCCTTGTACCTGTGACATATGCAATGACAATAAAGTTGAATTTCATTTCATTTCAGTTTAACTGATCCATGTTGGACAATGTAGCATGCAATATATTTAAGACATGCCGTTAAGCCAGGAACTCTTAGTAGGCTAATGACTAGGGGTGGGAATCGCAAAGTCTATAAATGTAATACATGGACCATGTTAACGATATCACAATAACAGCGATTCAGCAATAATCAATATATCGCACAACAACGACATAACGATACATCACAGAAACACGACGGGGTGAATGCACCTCTTTGGAAACCAGCCTGCACAAAGAGTCAATTAAAAGTGTGATGCCGTTTTGGGACATATGGCTTTATTATTATTTTACTTAGTACTGAGCGCAGTTCCGTTCCCCTTTGTCACTTGGCAAGTCCATCACTGAAGCGTCAACGGAACTACAACTCCCAGCAAGCAACACTTTCCATCTCTTTTCTGCCCATATTACCCACCCATTTTCCTGCACTAGACAATACGTAGTCCGCAATGCATTGCTTCCCATGAAATATGCCTTCCATTACAGCCAGCTAGTTTAACCCGCTGTATACTGAGATTAATTATGAAGCAGTATTTCTCCATTTTTCAAAAAAGCAATGTGGGTTTTACCCATGCATCCAATCACAAAATAATCTATGGTCTGCTCCGTCAAGCCAAAGTAAAGCCAGACTTTAAGTTTAAATCTCATCTGAGCAGCGCCACCCAGACGAGACTTGAAGTAGGGACACTGGTGAGTCATGTTTATTGATCAAAATATCATATTGATTATCATATCGTGTGAGCAATGATATATCTTCAAATCAATGTTTTGTCACACCCCTACTAACGACTAAACTTGGGCTATTTGCTATAGTATAGTAAAGTAGGCACATGTTCTGTTAATACAGGAGATAAGGAGTGCTGAAAAATGCTGTATGGGCTGAGGCCATGATGTTTTATAAAATGTTTTGTTGTTGTTGCATACTGGTATAAAAGTAAGATCAGAAATGATTTAAATGTGTTACATCACCAATTATACTAACATTAAAAAAAACTACTGCTAAAACAGGATAAACTCCCTTACTAATGATGATAATAATATATACTTCAGTTATGCTCCATCTATGTTCATTTATTGGGATGGCAAGGATCAGAAATGTCCACCATCCTTCATCGCAAGTACTGATAAGGTATAAGTGCAGCTTTAGTCATTTTTTATTGAGTATGTTTGGAGTAAAAATCACTTCAACCACTCACTCTATAAAACACAAGTAATACATATTTATTCACCAAACACTGACTCGCATATGGCAGCTGATCAAGAGTTCAAAGCGAGCTAAAGTGCAGACGTTATCATCCAGCTTCCAGGCGGCTCTGACTTCTGCCTGCAATACACCACAAAGGCCTCATCAACAGAGCAGCCAGATGTCAGTCACCCCAACGCTCACTAGAAGATGGAGACAGTGATGGGACTGGCAGCCTGCCAACAGTCAGTCAGTCACACACACACACACACAGACAACTTGAATGCTAGGCGTATGTGGGTGAGCGCACACACGCACACACACACACACACACACACACACACACACACACACACACACACACCGTAGTGACAATCATTTCCTTTCCCCTGTGTTCTCGGTCACTGAAATAAACACCACAGGGCCCGACTCTTACCACTGAAACAGGGAGAACTGTGTTAGGAGGTTTAGCAGTTTAGGTGGTTTTATATTTCATTTATAATAATGTACTGTAGGTAAAAGACCATCAATCTTGTACAGAGAAACTTTTTTTTTTATTATTGACCCATGGCTGCACCTTTGGTGGATGCTTCTTTTATGCCCAGTCATGATGCCCTCACCTGTTACCACTTCACCAATGTACTGTATTGTGTGAATGGCTTACAGCTTAAGTTTTCTGTCTTTGTGATATTTGGTTCCATGTTACATTCATCCCATCTTTGCACATAGCTACAACGTTTTTTTTTACAACTACAGCACAAAACTGGTTCAGGATGTACTGTTTGTATACCTTCATGATACAATTTCTTATGGAAGGCATCTGGATTGGCAGAGAATGCAAAAACACTATAGCGCAGTACCACCTTCCATTAGCCAGTCTGAACAGTACTGTGTCAAATCCAAAAATTCTGACTTAATTATTATATGTTTTATTATATATTTATTTAATAGACACACAGAGTGGTTAGTCATTCCACAGGAATCATTTGAGGTTTTCCTTTATCCATTTGACATACAGTGTGTACCACTCACCATCCAAAACCTATAAATGTTCTGTCCATCTCTCAATAGCCACTCTATTTTTGCTCTTTCATCTAACTGAACCCCACTGTATGACTAACTGCATCTTCCAAGCTGCTCTCTTGGGGGTCATCAAGCACAGGCACCGCAATTGTCCCTGCAGCAGCTCCCAATAGTGCTTTTGCTGCTTCAGCCACCATTTCTCTAAATTGCCTTTGATTAAAAGGATGCGTTAACAGAACTGTCAGCAGGCGAAGAGAGCAGCTATTGGTGACAAGTGAGAGAAAAACAAAGAGAAGATAAAAAAAAAAAGAATGACAGACTATTGACCTGGACCATTAATCAAAGCTTGCACTGTGCTCCCTGTTAATGTAGAGCACCATTTATAAACCGTGGATGGAGGAAAGTGCCTGGCTAATTCACTAAGCCCACAGCTAATCAGCCTCAAAACTGTGTAACCTATCCAAGGACTTTCAGGAGAAGTGCTTAGGTGAGATAGATGCTATGAATAACATTTACAGTGTAGTGTTTGTGGTGTAGATCTACCGGACTACCAACAACCACAATCAAGCCACTGCAGAGGATCCAGAATGCAGCAGCTCGGCTGATCTTCAACCAGGAGAAACA
>JBBIGC010000024.1:1880280-1896432 GCA_037576955.1 Lepidarchus adonis
TTGTCATGTCTGAATTTATGCTTGATTGTTCCTGTACCTGGAAGTCGCTTTGGACAAAAGCGTCAGCCAAATAAATACACGTAAATGTAAAAAATGTAAATGTGACTGCTCCTGGAAAGCACATACATAAGTCAAGACACTTCTGACTTAGAAAAAAGACACTTTGTAACACTTTTAGTGGTCCCTGAACACAAGGACCGACCACAAGCTCAGCAGGACTGAACCCAAGTGATCCCTGCAGTATTTCAGACAGCAAAGAGTAACAAAGGGAGTTTACGTTGTTGTCAATAAATTGCTGCCCAAAAATGTTTTGTCTCACTCCCATTTCTTCTTGTAGCATGTTGAAGCTCCTCAGAACCATGTTAAGATCCAGCCAATATGATTTTTTGCCATGTGCCAAGTGGTCTTAAACTTTTGAGTGGGATTGTATTTGTGGGCCAGGGCCGATACAGTTAACACCTTTATCTTCTACCAGAGGAATAGGACAATGTGGTGTTGGAGGAATCACCTGATTTGGTGTTCCAGCTGACACGCGACAATAACGACAAATAGCAACATCAGATTTCCAATAAAAATGCATCTGCCGTTTTTCGAATAACTAAATGGCCAAATAACTCATGGTCATGGGAAATACTTAACACATTGGAACTAAAATCTTGTGGAACAAACACTTAATAAATTGACACTTGGGGGAGACCACTTACGCACGAACAACTCCTTTCAACAAAATAGGCCATAGAAACTTGTGCCCAGCCAGAAGTCAGCATCCACCAATCAGAGGGACAGGATCGCAGCAACCAATGAATGTCCAGCGCAGACTCCATAAAGAAAACACCTGAAGGAGAATAGGAAATAGAAGCATCGTCCCACCAATTAATAGCAGCAAAAGAAAACTACACTGTAAGAATATTTTCGTTTCAAATTGTTTTCAAAGACAAATTTTCATACAAATGCATTACTTTATATAAATATTAAAGTAATATTCTGTATAGTATTTATGTTGAAACATTGTTTCATTATGAAATCTATTAACCAATGTCAAGATGACCACTGGTTAATAAAGCTAAACATTTACTATTTTGATGAATTATGGTCAATTGGTGACAACTGCATTTGTTTCAGGCCCCTGATATAAACGGTAGAAAACCAATAGAACATTAGCAAACTAAAAAAACAAAATAAAGCTACATTTTGCTCATCCGTCATATGACAAAAACATATTTTTAAATGTCCCATCATCCCAAGAGCCTTTTAATGCTTACCTTCTATTCTTGCATCTTCTGCAAGTAAAACAAGTTACTTAAGGAACCGCTCTGCAGTATTTTTTTTTTTGTTTTGTTAGTCCCAAAACTGGCATCACAGCAACGTGATTGGTTAATTGAAATTATGGTCCAGGAGCAACATTAGTGGGTTATAGAAGCACCAGCAGCACGTGCTTTGAGTCCCTGCTGTCTCAAAGCACTTCTGCTTGCTGTGTTTGTGATCATGTACAGTACTTCGTGTCACCTCTTTGTCTGTAGTGGGGCTTGAACGTGTCTGTGACCTTGAGTTACCACATCCTTTCTGCTCAAGGTGCAGTCTTTCTTTGATCAGCCTTTCCATCTTGCAGCATAGACCGAGCAGTCATACCACAGACATGTTTGAGACCCTGTGTTATTGCTGTGCCTGCTGCCTTCAAAGAAATTACTCATTTATGGAGATCATCTGCATGATCTATGAAGACGCCAACCATAATAGGCCTACATCAAATCACAGCTCGCTGTTAAGTGTACTGCAACATCCTACACTGCTCTGATAATGGGTTTCCATGGCAAACACATGTACAAGAACCACAGACCTCTGCACATTCCCCAGATTCTCCAATGCTAATGTAGCCACTTCTACTAATTTGACACCAGCTTCAGCATAGCACTCTTCCTCCTACTGACTGTACATTCATCATCCACTTGTAAGTACTGCCCTCACTAAGTCACTACTTACTGAGGTGAAGTGAACATTTGTCACTGTGAACACACCACAGCATGACTGGTATTGAAATTTTGCAGTTGGCACTGCAGAGCATTATCCATTACCTATAGGGTACCCTGCAGTTACAGCATTGAACTAATGGTCTTTCATTGGCCTCACACGGTGAATATCCAGTTCCAGACAACAGTCAGTGCTATGATAACCAGTGGATATCATATCTAGAACAGTCACGTTCATATTTCTCCATTTTAAAAAAGTGTCTGTATCACAATGTACTACAACACTTTGAAAGCAACATGACCGTACAGTACATCAGCAGATAAAAAGATATTTCACGTTGAACATGGCCTATGCTCAAGAATAGAAGAGAATGCATATAATATATATATATAAAATTCACAAAGAGGAAAAAGACTCACATTTACAGTTTTTAAAACTTTTTTAATGGTTTTTAATTTTTTTTATTCATTTATATTATCTACAAAGTAAAAGTTTTTATTTTTAACTTAACAGTTTTATAATGGTCAAGTGTAATGGGGCTCATCATCCGATTAGATTAATAAATAATCTGCCTTTTTTGCCAAATGTTTTGTCACTGGAAATGTCCATTTTTAGTTTGGTTAGAATATTTTGTGTTTTGCTTTCCTTTACCCCAAGTTCTTAAATGCAGTAATAGCAGCAGCTTTTAACAGTAATGTTAATACTGTCAATAAGATAGGAAGAATTTTCGTTAACTTAGAAGGTGCAGACAAAATGCAAGTTCCAGTTTCTTGACTTTCAGTTTCTCCCTCACATCACTGGTGGTATAACAGTCCCTCTCTTGTTAAAACTCTTGTTTAAAAAAAAAAAAAAAAAAGTCCACTGCAACTTTGCTTGTTTGCATTAATTACTGTTGGAGAGTAGCAGAAGTGCAGCATGATCGAAGTTTTAGTGGCCATTTCATTTGGATATTTAGAGATGTACAAGAAAAAGGACTCGTCAGTCTGTAGGTAAAGGGTAGGTCCAGAACGGAGGAGAGGAACAGATGTCATTGGAGTCAGCTCTTACTGTCCAGTCGTCATTGTCTACAGCTGCTGCTGGTGGTGAGGTTGTACTGAAAAAAAGGAGAAAATCACAAATGCAAATAAAATACCCACAGAGTAAAAAAAAAGTGCAGCCTTTATTTGTGCAATAGTTCAAAGACTTTTCCTTTTTACTATCTTGTTATTTATCTAAGCTCATTGTGCTGTCACAAGTACTCGGTTTGATGACTAAAAGGCAAACACTTTTTAAAACTTTTAAAAAGGTTTTATTATTTGGATACCTCCAATTTACCTTGATTAATGTGTATTCCTATTATAACCCAGCAAGAGCATTAGAGCCATACCTGAAGGATGTGCCATATAGGAAAAATGTGTGGTTGAGGAGACAGGGATAGGATTGAGGGTGCCTTGGGCCATTTGTGGCTGGGGTCCACCGGGTGGCTGAGTGGCCATTAGCATCACAGGAGGGTGGGAGGTGCCGTGGTGAGTAGGCACCATTCCTGACTGCATGTGTGCCTTCAAAAGGTGAAGAAGTTTAGCAATTAAGAGGATGGTATATGTATATGAATATACTGCATCCATACAGATACAATAACACTGCAGGAATGATGATGATGCAGTAAAAAAACAGAACTAGATTTGTGTATAACCAGTAGGTACTAGTCACAATCAGCAAAACCTTTTCAGGAAGAAAGACTTAAAAAAAAATAAAAAATAAAAATTGTCGTGCAGTGTAATTGCTTTGAAGCAAGTTTACCTTGGTTATTACTATATCCCGTTGTTACTAGTTAAGTGATCACAAAAAGCATTTTCTAAATTATTCATTTGATATGTAACAATCCCAACCCCTAGTAAAAAAAATCTGTCAGAATCAGTAGAACTTGCCTGTTGCACATGAGCCATATGGTTAGGGTTGTATCCATGCTGGACCTGTGAAGGGTGAATGTAAACAGCCTGCTGGGCTGAGGGGAAGCTAGCCTGTGGGGACTGGGGATTGGGGCCAGGGGTCATGGAGGGTGGAGTGGGAGCCAGAGCAGAGTACATCTGCTGCTGTGGTGGATTCCCCAGGTGAAGAGCTTGGGCTGCAACAGCTGCAGCTGCTGCCTGGTGCTGAGGATGCTGCACAGGGCTGGGAGCAGGATGGCTACCCCCATGCTGTGTACCCTGTTGTGCCTGTCCTGTGGGTGTGGCTGAAGGCTGAGGGTGCTGGGGATGAGGATGCAGCGTGGCACTGGGGTGTGCGTATTGTTGTGGGATAGGGGCAGATACTGAAAAACAAAACAAGCAAGAGTTATGATGACAACAAATTTACCAATTAGTTTAGTAAAAAATATCAATTTTCCCCAAAGAAGAATAAGAAAACCCCACACTAAAAACTGACACGATGGAATTTTGATAATGAACTAATCCAAATGTATTAATCTGTAGATGAATTTATCAGAGCATCAAATAATTCTTCAAAATCAAATCCATTACTTTCAACACTACTTTCAATTTAAATTGATTTAACAGATGCCATGATACACCTTTCCATGTACAGAATATCCTCCCACACAAACATTTAATCATTCAGTATTCAGTTCATTTTCATATTATGCCCACATTATCTCTACATACCGATTCAAACAAAGCCAGACAGTAAAGAACAGCTTAGGCTAGTCACATAACCTTAACCAATGCATTCACTCATATTTTGACAGACACTTTGATAAGACACAAATCTTTGATAAAAGGTTAGGTATAGATGGACTGTCACCATGTACAGGATAAAGGAGAAGGAAATGAATGGAGATGATGGAGGAAATTATCTGTGTCATATTTTTCATTAAAGAAGTTCATAAAGTCATAGCTACTATATATTGGTACTATGCTTGTTCTTGCAGCAGCCTTATTTCTGGTTAATAATAATAATAATAATACATTTTATTTATAACTCACTTTTCATTAGCAAATCTCAAAGTGCTTACATTAAAACAGAAAAAAAAAAAATATATATATATATATATATATATAGATTGATAAAAAATAGCAATACAATAGGTAAAATACAATAGATTAATAAAACTATAGATCAACAATTATATGCTTTCCTGAATAAGAAAGTCTTCAATTTTGCTTTAAAAGAATAATAAATAATAAAGTGGTAATACATACCCCTTACACCACATTTCAAAATCTGTGTTAAGTAATATATGGCTAAACAGGAGCAGTTTCATTGCCTTTCTTTTTACGGCAGGTAAAATAAGTAAATATATTTCTAAATGTGCTATTGACATGAAACTCTCACCAGATGTTGGTAACAACCTACCAAGCCCAAACATGCCAAAGAAATCCAAACCATAGATGTCCATACATAATGTGTAATAAAATGGAATGACACAGGAAAAAAGTACTAAAGACGCTTACTGAAGAGTATTTAATACTTCGTACAAAAGCCTTTGTTGGTGATGACTGACGTCTCCTGTATGGAGAAACTAGTTGCTCAGGTGCAATTTTGGTCCATTCTTCCACACAGTCTTTTTTACTTTTACTGAAAGTTCCATGGGCCCCTACAATAAACTCTAAGCTTTAGTTCTATAGTTTTTCTATAGGATTCAGGTCAGGTGATTGGCAGGGCTATTCTAGCAGCTTTATTTTTCTAAAACCAAGTGAGAGTTTCCTTGGCTGTGTGCTTGCGATCATTGGCTTGCTGAAACTTTCACCCTACTTTCATCTTCAGCATCCTGTTAGATGGCAGCAATTTTTTAATCAAGAATGTCTAGGTACATTTTTCCATTCATCCTTCCTTCAATTATATGAAGATTGCCAGTGTTGTATGCTGTGTTTTTAGGGTGATATGCAATGATTGTTAACCTCCAACCATGGTGTGTATTATGGCATTCAAGTTCATTTTTGGAATCATCTGACCAGACTACATTCTCCCAGTATTTTAGAGACTTGTCTAAATATTGGTCAGCAAACTTTAAATACACTTTAAAATGCTTTTTCTTGAGCAATGGAGTCTTGCGTGATTAGCGTAAATACAGGCCATGGCGGTTAAGCATGTATTGTTTTCTTTGAAACAATATATCTGCTTATTCTATATTTTTATGGGCAACACTTCTAATAATTCTTTTCACTCCTCTGTCTAAAATCTTGCAGTGAGCAACTGGTCATGGCTGGTTTATGGTGAAATTATGTTCTTTCCACTTTTGCATTATGGCTCCAACAGTGCTCACTGGAACCTTCAGTAGTTTAGAAATTCTTCTGTACTAATGCCATCAGTATTTTATACAACATGTTGTGAAGGTCTTAAAGGAGCTCTTTGGTTTTACCCATCATCAGATGTTTCTTGTGTGACACCTTGGTAATGAGACACCTTTTATAGGTGTCAGTTGGGACTGAACCAGCTGATATTAATTTGCACTAAATGGTAGGATTGCTTTCTAATTACTGATAGATTTCAGCTGGTGTCATGACTTTCCATGGCTTTTTGCACCTTCCTTTCTTCATGTGTTCAATACATTTTCCATGTGTCATTTCATTTTATTACACATAACTTTTCTTTGCCTGTGTGAATTGGACTGGATGGGAATTGGTAAATTGCATCTGGTAAGAATTTGTCAATAGCTCCTTCAAAAATGTTTTGAACGTGTTATACCCGCTGTACAACCACAACCATGCACACACACAAAAATAGTTTGTTTGAAGTGCTTGAAATATACTCTAACTTTTCTGTGCCGAAACAATGGTTTTAAATGAAAAGAAAGACAATAAAATTAAAAATGATAAAATGTGTATAGATTGATGAACAGACATGAAATTTTAAAATGACAGAAAACTGTAGAATGTATAGTATTTTGGAAATGCTGAAGGTTTTAAAGATAAATAATGTCTTTTAAAACTAATACTCTCTAATGTACTCATGTATTTGACCAGATGAGTTTGATGCACATACCTTTTGAGACTGAAGGGTTGTTCGGATTGGTGATGAAGCAGGCCAGACAAGCATGGAGAGAGCAACGGAAGCCTCGGTTTAAGGGCACTGTGGATGCATGGCTGGCAATACACTCTCCATGGTAAAACTTTCCACACGTAGGGATAATGCAGCGCCGCACATCATCCTCCAGCTTCTTACATGCAAAACATTCATGTATACCTGGAAATTACAAACACATTCCTTAAGTTTAAATGTGTGAAATATACAATATGTGGGTCTGAAAATGTGTTTTATCAAAAAAAAGTTCACTGATTGAATTAGTGCAAATGACAAGTAAGCAGGAATGCCCACCGGAAGTGCACTGCTGACACAAAAACTTCCCCATCGGAGACTCAGTCAGGCCAACACATTGCAGGTGGAATGCACCACAGCACTGGCCTTCACACAAAAGTAGCTCTCCCTGCTTCTCACACACCTTGTCAAGCACATGCACACACAAGTCACATGAGGTCACTGAATTAATGGGTTAACTTTTGAAAGACTTATTGCCATAAATGTTGCTCTCCAAATTATTTGTATTCACAAAATCTCCTGGAACAAACCGATCTGAATAGTATTTGCTAGATTTACTAGTATTATTCTATTAATCGCTCAAAATCAATGTAATAACTCACCTGACAAACATTGTCCCTCAGTAAGGCACCACCCCCTTTCTCCAATGAGAGTTTTTTGTTGGGTGAGAGTCCATCACATTCATCTCTCATCTCAGAGCTGAGAGAGTAGTCATAACTGGGGGCACTTTTCTGAATAGCATAAATGAAAAATGTTTTAATGTGTAAATGTAACTATTACAGGACATTGCGAATTTTAAAAAATCAACTGTCATTGTGTTACAGTATTATACTATAAGGGTAAGTCAGAATGTATTGACCTCCAGAGCATCTTTGCCATCCTTTACTGGCTCAGAATAAACTGTTTCAGGAATGGTAGAGACATTGCCTGCCTCCTTGTCTGTGCTTCCTGGTATTATCCCAGTGGTATCCGGAGTGAGTAGACCAGGCGGTTTGCTCTTAATTTTTGATTGTCCAAACCCTGCATTCAGAACAAAGTAAGAATTCATTATTACACACACATATACAGTATAGACTTGGTTTCGTCACTGAATCTTTCAGAATAAAACAGCATAGACATTTGTAAGTATGTGTATAGTGTAATATTACTGAAATTAATAATATAATGCAAATTGTTTGCAGTAAAAAAACAGACTATCTTTGTTTAAAGAGTACTTTTTATATGATGAATTACATGTTCAGCAGTGATGTGTGAAAATTATATTTCTGTCTGAAAGCCTGTATAGCATAAATTACAAAATAAAAGCCCTCTAATATGTGAATAGTTCTTTTCTGTTAATCAGGAACTACCCAGAATTTTTTAAAACAATAATTAACTTGTGCTTGAAGTATTCGCATACTAACAAACCTGAATTAGCAGCATGTCCTAGTGAATTGTTTCTCTGAGACCTCACCTACAAGAGATTCAGACTTTAACTTGCTAGATATGGTAAAAACGTTTATATTTTAATGATGATATCAGAACATAAAGAGGCACATTATACAGCCGTGTTCCACCAGTACCTTCTTTCTGGGCATTAGAATAGGCTCTGCTTCAATTGAGCTTTCTAAAATTTTCTTTGTTGGCTTCCTTTGTCTCTTTGTACTCAGACAGGTCCCATCACCTAAAGAACAAAACTCAAAATTCTTTAATTTCTCATTTACAATGGAGGAGATCATTATTTAAACCCTCGCTGATTTTGTAAGTTTTCCCACTGACAAAGAAATGAACAGTCTATAATCTTAATGGTAGGTTTATTTTAACAGTGAAAGATAGAATATCAAAAAGTACATCCAGAAAATCACATTATATAAAATATATAAATTGATTTGCATTTAATTGAATGAAATAAGTATACGGTCCCATATCAACAATTAAGAGTTCTGACTCCCACAGGTTCGATTCTTTTAATTTCAACTAGTCACCTGTATAAATGACACCTGTCCACATATTTAATCAATCAATCAATCAGACTCTGACCTCTCGAACATGGGCAAGACCAAAGAGCTGTCTAAGGATGTCAGGAACAAAATTGTAGCCCTGCACAAGGTTGGAATGGGCTACAAAACCATAAGCAAAGGCTGGGTGAGAAGGAGACAACTGTTGGTGCAATTGTTCAAAAACTGAAGAAACACATAATGACCATCAATTCTGGGGCTCCATGCAAGATCTCACTTCATGGGGTGAGGATGATCATGACAAAGGTGTGAGCTCAGCCTAGAACTACACAAGAGGAGCTGTCAATCATCTCAAAGCAGATGGGACCACAGTCACCAAGAAAACCATTGGTAACACACTACGCCTTAATGGATTAAAATCCTGCAGTTGCCGCAAATGCCTACTGCTCAAGAAGGAACTTGTGAAGGCATGTCTGAAGTTTGCTAATGGACACCTGAATGATTCAGAGATTCAAATGAGACCAAAATCAAGCTCTTCTGCCTCAACTCAACTCGCCATTTTTGGAGGAAGGCAAATGACCCCAAGAACAACATCTCCATTGTCAAGCATAGAAACATTATGCTTCGGGGGCACAGGACTTTTGCTAAAGGCACAGGACAACTTCATCACATTGACGGGAGGATGGACGGGGTCACGTACCGTAAAATCTTGAGTGAGAACCTACTTCCCTCTGCCAGAACAACGGAAAATGGGTCATGGATGGGTTTTCCAGCACGACAATGACCCATAGCATACAGCAAAGGCAACAAAGGAGTGGCTCAAGAAAGAAGTGCATTAAAGTCATGAAGCAGCCTAGCCAGTCTCTGGACCTTAATCCCATAGAAAACCTGTGGAAGGAGCTGAAGCTTCGAGTTGCCAAGTGACAGCCTCAAAACCTTAATGTTTTAGAGCTGATCTGCAAAGAGGAGTGGACCAAAGTTCCTCCTGCCATGTGCGCAAACCTGGTCACCAACTCCAAGAAACATCTGACCTCTGTGCTTTCCAACAAGGGTTTTGCCACCAAGTGCTAAGTCTCGTTTTGCTAGGGGATCAAATAATTATTTCACTCAATGAAATGCAAATCAATTTATATATTTTATATAATGTGATTTTCTTTTTGATATTGTCTCTCACTATTGAAACAAACCTAACATTAAAATTATAGTCTGTTTATTTCTTTGTCAGTGGGCACATTTACAAAATCAGCGAGGGGTCAAATAATTATTTCCTCCACTGTATATGAAATATAAAGTGATAATAATCATAATAATAATATGTTTGAAGAAACATTTTAAAGAAACTGATTCTCTTTAAATGAATTATTTTCTGTTTAAATAATTACTCACCAAAAGTTGAACAATTCTGAACTGGAAGCTGTTCCTTAAAACAATTTTCACCATATGGAAAGGGGACTGTTTCTGGAGGGGGAGTTAGTGTGTCTACAGCCATGTCCTGACTTTCTTGATTTGGGGTACTCTCTATGGGAGGAGGTGTCTTAGATCTCTCTTCAGGAGGAGGAGTCTGAATTTCAGGCAGGGAATTCAAAACACTTTGTACTGATCCTTGATGCTCTTGTATTCCTGCCAGTTTCTCACTGGTATGACTGGAAGTGTTTTTCATAACCTATAAAAAATAATTGTGTATTATAAATTGTATATAACAAACAAAATAAATACAGTGCATGTACATATTTCTATTTGATTTACTTTGATGTAAAATCTTAAACAATTAGTTTCACCATGTAGGAATTACAAACTTTTTTTATACCAGTCCCCGTCATTTCAGGGCACCATGGTGTTTGAGACAATTGGCTTCACAAGTGTTTGTGATTATAAGGTTTCATTGCTTCATTAGTGAAGGAATACGATACCTAAGAACCTGTCATTTGGAATGTGTAGTTGCCATTGTTCAAAATGAGGAGAAAAAAATTTTTCAAGGCAAAAAACAAGAATAAAACCATTAGTAACATCGATCAAACTTTAGAATGACCAAAATCACCAGTTTGGAATAATATTGAGAAGAAAAATGCACTGGTGAGCTCTGCAATAGCAAACAGACTAGAAGAACAGAAAATGAAAAGCCAGTTTTTATATATCTGCCATTACTTTGTCCCAAACATTTTGGTGCCTTAAAATGAGCTTCTGAACTCCTTCTTTGTATTCAGGAAATTTACATCCCAACATTTCTCGCAGAGCCATTTGAATGAATTCCTGAGGTGCTGGGCATTCCTGGCTTAGGCCAGGAATATATGATATAATAATTTATCATATAATTATTACATGATATAATAATATCATATAATAAATATCATACATCATTAGCTTTATTAAAAAACTATATGTGCTAAAAAAAAATTAATCCAGGTTGGAAATCAGCATAAAAAACAGTACAAACCCCACATAAGATCATCAGTGCTTAAATGGCCTGTTGACTGTTGTTATTTAAAGCAGTGTAAAACTACCTTCTTCAAAGAATCAGGTTTCTTTTTTGCTTTCTTCTTAGTGGAAAAAAATTGATCATATTCCTCAGTCCACTCTATGAGTCTTTTGCTAGGCTTTCTGATACGTTTGCGATCTGTGAATTATATGAATTAAGAATCGTTATAAACATGTAATACAACCTAAAGCATCATATCATTCTGATAAAGGTACGTAAATACCATACTATTCATTAAAAATGAATAGTCTTACCTGTGTAGAAACTAGAAATGCCATGACTATGAGGAGCAATGTTTGCCAAATTAAAGTCCATTTCTTTTCTCAATGTAGATGAATTTGAATCATCTGCACCAGATATTAGAACACTTTCCTGTTCTGAAGGAAGAATCTGTGGTTGTTCCTCTCCTTGGTCATTTCTGACTTCTGTGAGCAACACCTTTTCATTATCCTGGTCAAATTTCTGCCAGCGCTTTTTAGGTACGCTGCCAAAAAATCTATTCTCAGGATCCTCTGTGGAGACATGGCACCCTGGAGTCCGAATGTCATCTAAATTACTTGCAAGTTTTGGGTGCTCACAAGACACATCCGTATCATTAAGGTTCTTGTTCACCACAGGATGACTTTTCTTGCTTGGCCTTCGAATACATTTTGGTACTATGGAATCTGTCTTACGTTCCTGAATTATGCAGCTGTCAATTCCTCCATTCTGAGACATGTTCATGCCAATGTTGGTACCACACATTGTTTTGCTAAGTTTGGATTTAAAACCAGCTTTGTTCTGTTCAAACTTCTGGGTTCCTACTGAGGAGCTGTCGTTATTGTTTTTAACATGGCCAGAATCTTTCTTTACAGCTTCTTCTGAAATTAGGGATGGTTCCTCTTTGATGAGAATATTTGGAGGTAATGGCTCCATGACCAAGGGTCGACCATCTTTTTCTCTGCTGTCATGTACATCCTTTAGCAACATCAGGAATGTGCTAAATTTATAGTTAGTATCTGGTCGAAATGTTGTGGACTTGCCATTATGTGCATTTTCCAGTGATGTGAAAGTTATTTCCTTCAAGTCTTCAAATTCTTGCATATTAAAAAGCAAAGAAGATGAAGCATGAGATGATACATGAGACTTATTTGTCTCATTTTTAAATTTTGGATGAAGATCAGCAGATTCAGGAGATATCAAATAAGCTTCATCCTCTGATTTGACCAAACCTTCGTCATCTGAGCAAACCTTGGAAACGCCACTTGGTTTAACAGCCACTTTCATATCAAGACTTGTACTCTGTGCTAGCGTCTTAATTTTTTTCTTTTCAGATGTAGGTCTGGAAAGAGATTTTTTCCCTATTTCATCAGTTTGGCAAAGCTCCGGATTTTGGTTAGATGATACCTTCAGATCAGCTTCTTCCATTGCTCTCAGTGCTCTGGTCATCAGACGACTACTAGCTGGCAGACTTGAAACTTTTCTGTCAAGAGCATTTTTTGCTTCCACAGGCAAGTGTTCAAGTCCTGTGGTTTGTCCTTGGCCATCTCTGGACTTCATGTTTGGTGTATCTGCCATCTTAATCTTACAAGATACCTTACCAAAAGAACAATTAACAGATTTAATTCCTGCACGACTAAATACCCCACTGGTTTGGCCTTTTCCCGCTTTGCTGAACCAAAGGCCACCCTGACCCTCATGGCTTTTCTTTGACTCTTTATCATTTGGGATTGTGGTTTGGTTAGAAGGATGCTCAGCAATGGAATTTTTTGAGGGTTGGTCAATGCTTTTGGGACATCTGCGGATCTGTGGCACGGAGTCAATGTCGGAATAAGGGCTGTCCAAAGCTTCTTCTGACCTGGGTTTTTCAAGAACAAACTCCTCATAGTTTGTGAAAAGCACTGTTGATGACTTTCTTTGATTTTTTCTGCACTTGGATTTTGACACATTTTTGTGCCGTTTATGTATAATCTTCCCATTGGGTAGATGACCACTTTCAGGGGTCCCAAGAGACAACTCAGTGTTGGATGTCTGATTTTCATGGTCTCTTCTAGTTATATCAGCTGAGCTCTTTTCTGTGAATTCTGAGGTTGAAAAGGTTTTCTTGGGCTTCTCAAGGAATAGTGCCTCTGCCTCAGCCACACTAGCGCTCCAAGAACTCATAAAACGTTTGGGTACCTTGAAGAGGAACAAATGAAATTTATTATTTACCCTTCATTATACCTAATACCTAGTATATCTAATAATAACTTATTAAATAGAGATGTCCCGGTGAGCCGATCTGAGTAATTTATTATTATCTGCTGATACCGAGTCCCAATCCGATATTTGTATTTTCCTAGATAACAGTACCCTCACAGCGCCCTCTTGAAGTACATTGAAGTTATTAAAGTCCAATGTATATGTTTGACAACTGAATTCTTGCATTGTACCACCATTGTTCTTTCTCTCCCTTTAAAAGTGATTGCTGCTCTAGTGCATTTTGTTTCTTCTGAGTAAACTCTCTATTCCATCATATCAAGTGTCATATTAAATTGGGTTTATCAAACGCAGCTTTGTTACTACTGCCTCACAAAATGCTCACATTACAAACATTACATGTGGTCACTTGACTGCTTGCCTTTTGCAGTTTCAAATATTTCCACACTGCTGACATTTGAAGTGTGTTCTGCCACAGTACCTTCGTAATGACTGACATAAAACTGACAAAGTATCTGGCTTAGGCTCGTTCATGCTCAAGTTGATCACAATACATTTAAAATGTCCTGATCTACCCCAATACTGATCTTTGAGATCGGATCGGGACATCCCTATTTATTAATTTACTCAAACAAATATTGTTTTATTGTATTACACAATCATTAATTACAGAGTAGCTGCAGTTTTCATCTTGCTGTCTTCCTCCTCTTTTCGGACCAGGGAGGCTTTGAAACTGATATCCACCCACAAATATATGGGTGGCTTTCTCAGTGACCCAGGCCAGTTCCTCAGGTTCCCCAAATGTCTTGATGAAATATTGACGGGAAGGTTTATCATTTGTCTCTAAAATATCACAACACAGAGAAACAACTGAAAGAACAATCAAGTTTTTATCTTAAATCCCAAATCCACAGTTGGTCATAGTAAAACAATCACAACTATGAAATTATTTCAGTAAAACACATCATGCAAATTTGTTGAAAACATTGAATTTTCAGATTCAGATTAACATTCCTCTCTATTTTATGGTGGTAACTGCAAACTTGGCAACTGTTCTTAGGTTCTCAGGTGTGCCACCAGAATAAATTGTTGTTGATTTTTATAGATTTTCTTGACTCACTTTAGAAAATGCATAAGCTTAATAGTGTTGTATATTGTTTCATTTCAGTACCATTCACTACTATGTAAAGAGCAAGACCAATCCAATATACCTACCAAATTGGCTTAATATTTGAATACTTTAAAACAAATGACTTTAGTTAGGGACACAGGTATCAAGTGTTTTCATTTTTAATATTATTTTGAATTTTATCGTAAATATTTTTATATTCTACAATAAAGTCACATTAATAACTGAGTAAGAAACAAATATTTCTAGGCTTAATTTTTTTGCACTATTGAATACATTTATTTTAATTATTGGCTTTGTATTTATACGTTCAGATAAGTTTATTAACAACTACGGGCCACCTACACATTCTAACCTTGCCACCAACCCCCCAACCATAAAATATATACACCTTAACTAAGGACACTTTTATAAACTGACTGTTTATCATTCTTTTGTTTGATTTCTTTCATCTTTTGTGTTTTCTCCATTGTATTGCTATATTGCAAACCAAAGGGAGATGGGTGCCCCTTCTTAGTCTTGAAAGTCTTAGTCTAGAAAAGCTGAACAAGTTTCTGGTGCTGCCTGAATGTGTCATTGATCAAATGTGATTCCTGACTCAGTGTTTAAACATGTGGAATCAGGTGAGCTCCTGCATGGAATAAAATCCTGCAGCCACAATGGCCCATAGTGGATAAGTATGGACACCCCTATATTATTTTTTCTATATTATTGATTAAGGTTGTTAATCTGCTTTAAATCAGCCTTCTACCAGTGTGCAAGCAAAACTGCTCTGTTGGTCTCAGTAGTCTCAGTAATATTCTTTCTGCTCTGTACAGCTAACTAGCCAGCAATTTCTTATTTATTCTTACTAATGAATATCATATTAGCTGACAAACAGTTCAGAGCAGTATGATATGTATTTGTACTGCATCTGTTATATATCATTACTAACTAGCTCTATTGTGTAGACACAATAACTGAATGTATCTATTATTTTTGAATATTCTTCATAGCTATTATTTTCAATGAACTATATTTCATCAGCTAAATTTTCAACTGTCAGAACTATATCTAAGGTTTTTCATAATTTAAAAGGGTTTTTAAAGTAGTGTGTGTATTTCAGTTAATTATAAAAAAACATTTAAACAATTTATTCATACTAATCAACCATTATAATGACAGCTGACCCTGTAATTCACTCTGCAAAGCACAATTTAAACATAAATACTGTCCAAAGAATATTGATTGTCTTGAATGGAGCAGATGAATTTTTTTTTTGCTTGGTCTATTGCAGGGGTCGGCAACCCAAAATGTTCAAAGAGCCATATTGGCCCAAAACAACAGCTATATAACTATATATAGCTATATAAGCCTACTATTAAAATCACTAAGTAAGGTACAAAATGAGTATTGATGATTAAATGTTTCTTTTCCTTGCAGCGCATCCTGGAGAGAATGACGCACCACGT
>JBBIGC010000024.1:1914963-1927089 GCA_037576955.1 Lepidarchus adonis
CCAGGGTGGCCTTTTATTGTGGGCAGTATAAGGTGCACCTGTGCACTACTCATGATGTCAGATCAGCATCTTGATGTAAAATATTATATATATATATGTATATATATGTATAATATTAAAAGTACATATTTATACCCAATTTTTTTTCTTATTCGCAGTTGCGAGACTGGCCTCCCCAGAGGTAGGACTGAATCTACTTTATCCTGTATTTCTATTAACACATATATTGAAACAATATATATTGCTATAACAAGTAAAACTAAACAGAAAATACTGTTACTACACAAATTAGTTTGTTCAAATGACTAATTACTTTCTAGTTTAAAGTCTTTCAGGTATTTTAGGTGGAAATAAATAAATTATTAAAAAAACAGTTCAAAATAATTAAAAAGTTCACCGTTGCATTGTCAAAAAGGTTTATGGAATTATGTGTGGTGGATTTACAATATCAACAAAACTCTAATAATCACAGCAGAACAACAGTAGTAGGTGATTCAATAGGTGATTTCAGATTATTTGTTTTTACATTTGTTAGACCCATTGGAGAAAGCATTACTTTTTGGGCCCCACTGCAGGAATGATTAGATTGAAGAACATTTGCAGCTGATTTGTACGTGATTTTGATATTTCAGTTGCAGAGAGTTCAATCCTCTTGTAAGCGGTAAACATAACAATAGCCGGTCAACTTATGTCAATGCAGTAATATTTCTGACAATGTGAATGCAAACAGAAAAAATCACATTGAAAGAATTTGTGGGTAGTTCCTCTCAGTCCGTCCTTAGAACTCTTTAGTCAGAAAGTGTCTTAACTTTCACACTTTCAGCTTTTAATGCATTGTTTTACAAAGTTACTCACCTTAATTTACCCTTTTTAATGCCCTGTAACAAAGATCCATTCCTGACATTATACATTACTCCAGATCAGAGAAGAATCAACACAACACAAACATCTCTGTGTATATTAATGCATTTATTTCTTGTACTGTAGATCTATAACTGGGCAAACCTCTGGAGAAGCAGATGGTACAGTAGAGACAAACCTTTCTATAAACTCAGACATCACACTGTGACATTGCTCTTTCAGTTCAACACATATTATTGGACATTTAAAATAATATATAAAATAATGTAAAAATGTATTTCTCATCAAAAACCTTTTTGTGAGACAAAATGTGACTAAAGCAACTTCTAATGATATCCAAGATATTCAAGCTTCCAAATATGTGGATATGTGTAAATAACCCCAGCTTTTCAATTTTTTTAAACAATCTTTTTTAAAAAACTGTTTTTCAGATCAACAGCCACATGAGGTAAAATTTTTTCATTGTCTCAGTCATATTTGAGTGCTTATTTTTATTTATTTGTCTCTCTATTATTACAATGTAAGAATGTATTTCTTAAGAATCTAAACATAACTCCCTGCAATAAAATCTTATCTGCTCTCTATAAAGGAATCAGAGGGAACTGAGCTCATGTCTGTGGATACTGAGAGGCCCTGAGGAAGAAAGATGAGAAGAAAAAGAAGATGATACTTGGACATACAGAATAGTAACGACTGTAGTAGAAGCATCAACAAAGAATTTACAAAATGAACAAAATAATGTCTGAGATTTAGTACCATTTTGTTAGATCTTATAGCTAATCAGTTAAATACTTGCTTCAGTATAAACCAGAAGAATAACTTTTGATTTATTGCATTCTTAATATTTTATTCTCATTGCTTTGTGTTCACATTTTTAACCTGATTCTCAAGTAATATGATCTTGATTTATTCTTTGTTTGAAGTGAAAATGATTTTAAATCAGATTAAAGGATCCAATAACTAAGTAGACTGGGTCTGTTGTAATAATGCAGTGTATTTATTGTTATGATAATGCACTGGCCAGTAAAAGGGTAATGAAATATTAACGTTTTAATGTATATTGAATGTGCTTAAATATAAATATTATAGTTCAACATTTAATAAATGGCTTTAAGTCGCAGTAATAAATTGTACAGCTGCACTGTGAATACATTTAGTTTTTGAGATATGACCTTTCATTGCAGCATTAATAGTATACAATGTCAGTCACCTGTAATTTTTCTCATACAATTCATGCTCAAATGTAATTACTCAAAAGTATCATTCAATATCATATCACACGGCTCTTCTATTATACTGTTCTTTTCCGCTAAACAAGTACCATAATTCTACTTAGACATTTATCCTAAAATAAATAATGTAAACCTTGAAATAAGAGTTCATTTCTTTAGGTGCAATTATAGCTTCCTGATTTAGAATTAGAAAATAATTTCAAACAGTGCTAAAGATTTTAAATATATTAATGCTACTCTCTCTTCTTCTGTGGTTTAAGAATCTCTGAAGCTCTAACGTTATATATATATGTGATCAACTCAATGGTAACCTAAATACATTATCCCATTAAGTTCTACAAGCTGATGCAGCACACTGTGCTACTTCCCCAAATAAACCTATAAACACAAATTTCTCCTTCTATCTGATTTCAACCTGTTTTAAACTCATCAAGTTGAAAAATCATTATTAAAATTAAAAAGTCAGCTATAGTTTTGTTGAACACACCCACAATATGCCCTAACATCTCAACAGAGTGAAAGTAAAGTGAAATTGACTATTTGTCATTGTGAACACACCATCACACACAGTGCACCACAACAAAATGTGACCTCTGTCTTTACCCCTAGAGAGATTATCTACTGACCTTCTCAAAAGACATTATCAAATGCATTTAGTGCTTCTTCTAGAAATGTCTACATTTACATTTACATTTACATTTATTCATTTGGCTGACGCTTTTGTCCAAAGCGACTTCCAGGTACAGGAACAATCAGCATAAATTCAGACATGACAATACTGATGTGTGAGTTACAGGGAGTTCAATACAATCTTCTTAGTCATAGAAACAGTGCAGGTCTTGCTGATCTATGCTTGATGCTAAATAGACCTTTGGTGAGTGGGATTATCTTTTGTATTATTTACAAGAATTTGGCAAAAAAAATTACATCTTGTACTAAATTTATTTCAAATTTATTAGCCTCATTCATACAAATCATTCACTTTCTTTCTTCTAAGACATGGAACAAGATTCCCATTCCCCCCCATTCTCTCAGGATTAGCAATGGAGCCTCTAGCAATATTACTACATCCTGATTAAGTCATATACTATAGTTGTTGGAGCAGAGTGATTAAACACAAAAATGTTCTTTGCTCTTGTCTCTGTCTACTTTTCTCTCTTATTTACCTTCTCTTGTGCTTCCAGACATGGTTAGTGGGCTGTGGATAACGATTGTTGTAATTTCTACATCACTAAACTATAATGTATGCAAACAACTTTAAAGGTGAAGTTTGGAACATGCACCTTAATCACGTCTGAATGTTTTTATTTTAACATTACACTGAGGGCCAGACAGGGTAAATCAAAGAGAAATGTGTCTTTGTCCCAAACATTATGGAGGACACAGTAAAGAGCCTCCTTGCCAATTGTTGGTAGGATAAATGCAGTTAAGTTTAATGAGTTACTAAATGTGATATACAGTATTTGTTTAAATGCATTGCAACATTCATCTTCAAAATATATTCTTATTTATTTGCAACAAAGATCCTGCTAAAATAATAATATTCCCTGAGTGATGATGTGCTGTAGAATTAAATTGAATTATTGATCTTCTATTTTATGTTTCTCAACAAACCCAGAAACCTCCTTTACATGAGTTCAGTTTTAAGTGTTGACAAATTCTAAACCTTTTTAGAACTACAATGGCAAATTGCTCATCTTCCTTTAAAAATCCAGCTTGATCATATTTGAGAGTCTGACTTGTCAATCTGAGGCTCAGTCTCCAGCGAAATCCAGCTGAACTTTGTACACCATGTGTACTGTGTAAAGTAAGATTATCAAAATGCAAATATTATATTGACTCTTTGGTTAATCTGTGTCACCAAACTGCTCCAGACCTGATGCCTGTGTTGTTTCTATGTGCCAGTGATCCGCTGATCTGGTTCTGACACTGAACTGTGTCTTCAGCCCTTTGGATTTGAGTTGAATTTTAGGTGATACTTCTACCTGTATATTGTCTATGTCTATGAATTAGACAAAACAGCGCCACCAATCCCTTTATTCAACAAATCTTTTCCTTTATCAACCTGTTTCTCAACAATTAGTTCAAATTCGTTAATTACACCAGTGAAATCATCAGCTATACTGCCAGGTAATTAAACCGTTAATTAAAGCATTAATATCAAAATCTGAGACGATATATCTCTGAGATCACTTCAGCTCTCTACCACATAAATCACAATTTGTTACTTGGTTTGTGATACATTTTGCCCAGTAATGGACTTTTCCACTTTCTCTTGAGAGTAGTGTTGTCTGATGTATGAAAGGTTCAGTATGAAACATATTTTCTATAGAATGACCAAAAGGTAAAACCTATAGTCTTTGTTTAAAACATGGTGTCATACATATTGGGCTGTATTTTATGTGCTTCTCTCACTTTTATTAAGATCATTCTTTCTTCTACAAAGTTGAACGAGGTTTTAAAATAATTTATGAACTTATTTGTTTTTTTACGGCCTAAATTGATCTTCACAAACTTTTCTTGTTCATGTTCAGTTCTACAAACACTGGGTGTTCAGATGTGTTTTAATATATTTTACTACAATATTAACAGCATTAATTTTGGTACTGTTCACTACAATACTATAGTTTGCATGAGATGAAGACTCAGTACAGAAACTGTAGGACTTTTAAGCATTTTCATGTTCCCTTTGTGGAAAGTGACCCTACCATTTCATAACATTTTTAAAGAAACTCCCCAAAACTGAGCTGGGACTAATTTCTCTCTTTGTTTTAAGAGTTAATGCCTCTTTTGGTTTTAAAGAAATAAAGCACAACTGTGACTCATTTCTTTGGGTATTTTTCTTCAGTAAATATTCAATTTAAGATGCATGAGAAATTTCTGTTTACAAAAAGTGATGTAAGATGTTATGCTTGCTCTTTCTGCACTTGATGTTTTGCTTTTTTGTTTAATTGACGCTGGTGTACTTGTGGTTTCTTTGTTTGTGAGCTGGTGGAATTAAACTTTTCTGGTTTAGTACTTAAGAAGAAATTAGTTTGTTTTCCAATGTAGCAAACACATACATTTTTTCCAGATGGCCCATAAAGCTATTTCAGTTCCTCCTTTTAAATGGAATTTGCTGCACCATTTTTTGGGACTGAAAATCTAGTCTGAGGAAATGTTGAGAATATCTGAGCAGGGGTGAAAATCGTGCAGTAAACTTTTTAGTGTACATGCAATTTCTCTGGATGGTGTTTAACAGTTCTGTTGACTTTTTCCATCATTTACATCTCTTGCAACAAGCCTCCTTCTTTCAGTATCAGGGCCTACGATGTCAGTATAAGAAATTAAGAGCAGGGGACATGTGGAATAACTTTGGACTTGGGCATTGCAACAAAGAATATGTGTTTTCTTGCTTTTAAAAATGGAAGACCTATATTTTCAAGCGAGGACCGGGCTTCAGCAAGCAATGTGTTTGTTTAAATTGGAGGCAGTAATGTGGTGGAGGGAGACGTCCAAGGAATGTGGCCTGAGCCCATACTGGCCCCATCAAAGTGAAACTCTGCTGTCCTGCATACTGCCACCCTTCTCTCGTCTAATCGTTCCATCCTTACATAGAGAACCTCTTTGCAAATACTAAAGGTTCCACAGAGAAGAACACTGAAGAACATGGATAGACTGAGGGTTTTAGTCTTGCACTAGCTTCTGGGGTTGCAGCAGAAGACTTTTAACTCTTATACTATGGCTCAAATGCCTTGAAACACCTCTTTTTCAAGGGTCCTACAGTAAACAATTACACTGGTGCTTGTATGTATCTGTATTTCTATAGTTCTACATAAATATGAAAAATGTTTCTTTACATTTCTTGCAACATTTCTGTTGTATTAAGGCCAATACTTAAATGTAGTCATTCAAAAACCTTATTTATATATATAAAAATACTTTATAAACCATTTCTGGTATTTGTGTTTGGTAAAAACATCTACATCCTTGGTTGTGTTCACACCTGACCCACATTCTCTTGACAAATGTCCAGATATTTTCTTTTAGACCCGATATTATTCAGAATTCAAAGTTCCATTAATGATGAAAAGCTGTTAGTAACACCACCGTGTTTCACAGATGGGAAGCGGTTCTTACCCTGAAATGCCATGTGATGTTTTAGGTCACATTTGTATAAAAATATAGAACAAAACTGTAGCACCATTGTAGTAGAACAGCACCAATGTCAGTGTAACAACTGACAAAAGCAAAAGTGACTATGGTTCTGAAATGTACAGTATGGGAGCCAGTAAGGAGACTGAACATCTTCATGTATATCTGCATTTCAAGCTCATAATGGGTTGGGTCCTACCTAGTGTAGTATAGATTTGCTTTGCCCACACTATCTAGACTAGATCATCTTCTCAGGAGTATCTCATGGTTCCACTTAAAAGGGGATCGCCATGCATTTGCTGTTGCTGCTCCAAGGCTTTGGAATAGTTTACCCAGAGATAAGAGATGCCTCTTTCATTGCAAATTTTAAAACAAAGCTCAAAATTCACCTCACCCTTCAAATGTGTTATATTTATTGTATCATATTTTCATAGTCCTTTATTCCTTTTATTACATGTTTTTTTTTTTTTACTCTTTATTTCCTTTTATGCCTGTACAGCAAATTACTTACTTATTTTATTAGAACATTTTTTCCTTTTTTGTTTGTTATTCCCACCTCTCTAGAAATGTCACACACTAGATTGCTGAAAATCTCAGTTTCACATGTATTTTTAAAATGACACTTATTTTCCACTCTCGATGTGGATATCGTATGTGTACAATGTGATTGAGAGTGATGTGAAATTTGCTGCAAGTGAAGCATACCCTGTTTTAAATAAACACCTTCTTTACTGTTGAAAATTCACTTTTAGGACAATAAGGAACTGTGCAATTTATATCTGCAGTACACCTTTAAAACCCATGATATGTTGGCTTTCTACCACACTCACAGTTCCTGCCATTATTCTGCCTCATTCTGGCAGGAGTTTAGTTTACCCATCTATCAGTGATGATACAGAAGTAAAGTCGCTTAGAACCTTTTATTAGTGACATTTTTTCACTGTAAGTTTAACGTTTCTTTCTGAAAGTAGCACCAATTTCATGATCCATTGCTAAGGCAGCTCTCCAGGTTGGTAGTCTTGCTAGGATTTTCCACCTTAAATAGTGCTATATATAACATAATGTTGCACCATTTAAGGCAGAATGAAATTCTACTCTTATTTTAACTGAGATTTTATGGAGTGTTCCAGGTTATACCTACAAAAAGTGATTAAAGAAAGGACAACTGATGAATACGTGAAACCCAAAGCTCATTGATGAAGACTGAACCATCTGGACTGATCTCACAGAAGAGCTACTGTGGTGTAAAATGTTAATGTTGGTTTTTACAGTAAGAAACCAAAGCCAGAGCTGGTTTGGAAATAACAGTAAAATGGTTAAGATCATTTATGACCATTATTCAATGAGATTTGCTTTAGAGTGGTGCTATGGAAGGTCCATGCTCAATGAAGAGCAATATTTAACATTTTTTGTGTAACTGTGAAGAACCTTTTTGCCGTTTTCTGAACCCCATAACTGATTCTATAATGATAAAACAAAACAGACATCATGCAGAAAACTTATTTTAAAAGTGTGAGCATTTCAGTATCATACAAGAAGCTTGTAATGGCTGCATCTGCACATTTTGAGCAGCGCAGGTCTTTACTAAGTGCTGCAGTAGGACTCTTCTCGGGTGGAGCTGCCCCAATCTGTTAATGTCTTCAGCTCACCCACACCAAACTGGCTTTGACAGCTCCTCTGCCAGCTTTACTAACCCTCCGCCAGCTTGTCTCTCCAGTGCACGCCAACCAGCCCTGCACGACACTAGTTATTGCTGTGTGTGTGTGTGTGTGTATGTGTGTGTGTTTGAGAGGTGCTTTTACACTCTCACCCTCTCTGCTGACACAACAGCTGGGAATTTTTCTCCACAGGACATAGCGAAAAGATTAATGCTGAAATAGAAGGTTGAACAAACAGCTATCGAGGCGAGAAAATGGCCATGCTCTAAGAGCTTAACCAAACAACGACGGCTGATGAGAACAGGGGGAGCGTACAGCTCGGAGGCTTTGTCGTGGCCTTGTGATCCTAAGAGGAGTGTTTTTTTTCCATCTCCAGGCCCAACTGTCCCTTTTCGTTGCTGGTGTTCACTGACAGCAGAACCCCCCGATGCGCCGGGGAGACGGATGAGCTGGCGTTTGTTTGGGGCCGGGCCTGAGAAAGCACTGCTAGTTTGTTTTAATTACCCCCATGCTGGCTCCCTTCACTGGGCTCCGTATGTGAAAACTGGCCCTTGCCCACATCCCTGCCAGACACGGGTCAATGGCCTGCTAGTGGAGTCTGAGCACATCACAGCATAGATGACTCAAATCAAATGTGTCATAAGATTTTTTCATTCTTTTATGTAGAGGCAAAAAGCAACTGCTCATGCCTTTGAACTGGGAGTTCTGCTGATTTTTCAACATTTAAGTTATTCTGCATAAAGTAATTATGCAAAGTGGTTATGCATATGCTGTCTGTGGTGGAAGACAATGTTTATAACATGATCTTTTTGGTCAAAAATGTATTTTTGAAACCATTTGATACAGAGAAATATATAAATATAATATTTCATAAATATTTATATATATTTGTTATATAATTATATAATAAATATATAAAATAAATATTTTCTTCAGTTTCTCTACAATTTTACCACTATAGCACCACTGTCGATGTGTCAAAACACAGAATATATACGTCATTTAGATAATAAATTAAATTATTATGATGGAGTTGTGGACATTGTGACCCCCTGGTTCCTATCATATAAAGCAATGCAAGTCTACATGTTTTTCTATAGTGCACTAGTTCTTTTATGAAAATGTAGAAATGCCTTAAATTGTCTTTAAACTGCTTTTAATCTGTTCTGTCTTTTTTTTTTTTTTACATAACCTGTGGCACCAACCACAACACACTTCCGCATACTTCAGTTTCACAATAAAGTAAAATCCAATTATTTTTATAGCTGTTTTCATTTTAGTTACACTTTTAGCTTTGTTACGTCTCTGAATTTGCCACTCGCAAGATATTAGATAAGATTCAAGTGTTAAACTCAATACTCTTCTCATACACACTTCTGACAACTGATGTAATCGGAGTCACTGTTGGAGGTTTTGAGTTTTCACACCATCCATCAAGGCATGTACCAAATGGTGATATAGGAAGTTCCAAAATGGATTGTTTGACTATACTATGCAGGGGTCCTGTCTGCTGCCTCCAAACTGCAGGGGTAGGACAGCAGGAGCTTTGCCACTCAAACGCAATGTTTGAGTATCAGACATGATTTTGCCGGAAGATGAGCCGCCTGTAGACCCACTCACTCCTGTGGTCACACTCCTGCACTAGGAGTTGCTGTTTTTTCACATAAGAAGCAATTTTCCTATATTTTGCTGCTGTTTCTATATGTTTTGTTTATTAATGAAACAAAATTAAACTTGCTATTTTAAATACTAAGACTATTTAAGAATATATAAATGAACTCTGTTCTCATTGGCTGATCTCATTCAAAAAGCAGCATATTTAAACGTATTTGTTTTGTGACACCAGTGAAATCAAAATGGACTGTTTTTTCTCCATATTAAACACATCAGTCAGAATACAAGAAGCCAATGGCAATTGCAGTCATTTTAACAGAGATAGTATAAAACTTTTCATAAACAGGCCAAAATATAATAAATAATATCTATATAATGATTAATAATTTTCTTGAACATTTATTCTTTCACTCTCACACAAATTCACGATGACATACATTTCTTCTTTTTAAATGCATGCTCAGAAAGAGCTGAAAATTGGAATTGATGGTCTAATATGGGAAAGATGAACTTTATAAATTTGCTTATAAAAAGAATGAAATGTGAGGTTCTATTATGGGGGATGGGCCAATAAGTAACAGTTTGGCGACAATGCAGGGTGCAATGCTAATTTTTTGTTGGCTGGAAGAGGGGTGGGATAATCAATGGACACTTGCCAGAGTTTTGATATTTTTACTGATGCAGTTTAACAAAGGAGATGCTTTTCACATTCACCAGTCAGTCAGCAGTTTATCAGGGCAATCTTTTTGGTCACAAGCATCAGTGACCCCATTTTTACTTCTCTGCCTCTGCAAAGAGCCTCTCCCAATGCCTACATCAAGGCGGGGTGTTTTAGTGATAAATTCTAAAAGTGTAAGAGATCTAGCAGGGATTTTATAGAAAGCCATGCAGAATGTTAACAAACCCTTAAGTTCTTATCATATCCTGTCATTTGACCTCCAGTAAAGGCAGTTTTACGTACGTTATGCAGTCAGCATGGCCACTGTGGTTGCACAATTAGGTAAGGAAAGAGAGAAACAGAGGGGAAAAAACTGGATTCCTGTCCGGTAATTACACCCTGGTCCTGGAAGACCACAGTTTTGAAACTCAAGCTGTCCGTCAGACTGAAGAGAGCAACGGTTAAACCACTTCCGCTGTGGGCTTATAATTCAACTATTAATCTCAAAACCATTTATTTAGCAACTAATCAGTAGAATAGAGAGCTTTGAGCACTCAGTAGCATATATGATAACAGTGTGTCTGTATTTTTCACCATATCTTGGCAAAACCGATGTATAGAAGCAATAGAAAAGCCAAAGCTGTGAAAATACAGTACATGACAAATAACAAAATTACTCATGATAACACACTCTCCCTCTCATGTGCTGTTACTTGAATGAGTGGGGAACCTCAAACCGGCTCGCAGTTTAAGGGGTTAAACGGAAGACCCAGAGGGGGCCAAAAAGCCCCTCCGCTGCTTCCTGTTCTATAGGGCCTGGACAGGCGAGAGGAGAGCAAGCCCAGTGTTTACCGTAACAGGGCTCATTAGGGCCAGGGGAAAAGTACAGGAAGCAGAAAGCAGAGGAGCAGCACACTCCTGACAGCATCCAGCCAGTGACTGCTAGTGAGAGAGAAGGAGAGAGAGTGGGAGAAACACAGAAAAAGATACAGAGGAAGTTGAAGGAGCAAAGCAGCATCTTAATAGCTGAAAGAAACATTCTTTTCTCTTGCTCTGCTTTTACTAGTCTACATAAATACGCCGTACGCCGCTCTGGAAAAGACCGTCTGCCAGACTTCATAAATGTAAATGTATCCTGTGGCCTCGCTAAATACACTGGCAGACCAGAATGTGGATTGGCATGACTACAGATCAGGCAAAACCAAAGACAGCAGATAGCAAAGGAGGTTTTAGTCAAATATACAAATGCAGCCTCTACATTAGGTGCCTTATGTTCGAATTATAATTGGTATAAATGCCCAAACTGAATGAAAATGCACCATATAAACAGTTTGAGTAGAATATAAGGCCCAAACTGGCCTGAGAACCCAGTGGAGGCCTAGTAGATAGAACCTTGCCCTTGGGATTGGAAGGTTTGAGTCCCAGCCTGGGCACTAATTTCACTGTGGTGCACTTTGGGTGTGTTCACAGTCAATTTCATTTCACCTTTAAATACTATAGCATGTAAACATTACTGCAGATCACCCCTGGCTCCAGGTCTTCTGTGCAGGTCTCATTCTTCATACTAATGAGTTCAAATTCGTTTCTCCAAGTGGAAGCTTCCAAGCTCAACACGATTGTTACACCCACTGTCACCAGTGTCTTGGGCCTAATGATAGATATTCATCTTGAGCTGAAACAAACAAAGCCTCAAAGACAAGCACCTAATGTAACCACAGCAAAAGTAAAAACACAACCTTTAAAGTGTTGGTTGTATCATCAAAAGATCCCATGTTTGCCACACAATTAGCTTTCATGCTAGGTGGACAGGTCACTCGGCACAATGCTTGCTAGCACAGACTCCATTACAGACCTAGTAGTTAAGGCTCTCCTCCAAGTGTGTTGAGTCTAATAGAGGGAGAAAGAG
Organism: Lepidarchus adonis; assembly: GCA_037576955.1. Lineage (NCBI taxonomy): Eukaryota > Metazoa > Chordata > Actinopteri > Characiformes > Lepidarchidae > Lepidarchus > Lepidarchus adonis. The sequence goes on from JBBIGC010000024.1 coordinate 1,927,027, forward strand.
AGAGAGAGAGAGAGAGAGAGAGAGAGAGAGAGAGAGAGAGAGAGAGAGAGAGAGAGAGAGAGA
>JBBIGC010000024.1:1961205-1984607 GCA_037576955.1 Lepidarchus adonis
TTCTACAACAGTGCAGATGATAAGAGCTACAACATCACTACCTGAAAGAGAAACACATTTCTACACTATAATTAAGATCTTATACGTAATTCTGAAACACATTTCTACATTATTGCTAAGAGCGTATGAGTAATTCTAAAACAGACGGTAGGTGCTACAGCATAGTTAACATGTCCTATTCATATAGACAAGTTTCTCCTCCTATAGTGAAGGAGAAACTCGATATAGTGCGACAATGATATTGTTTTCTCAACCAGAAGATTCCTCGCATAGTTGTGGGTGATGCCAAATTATTAATGGCCACAGGCTTTGGTGTCTGTCCTAGTGTGTTGCACTCTGAGCTGTGAGTGTCCATCCATCTATCAAGGCCTTATCTACTTTTACAACTTCCATTTTCCCCTCATTTATTTGTGTACTTTGACTTTAGCTAAGGACGCTGTAAAATCTGACCCGGATGGTAATAAAACCCTCCTCTCAGAAAGCAGCAGGGGAAAAAAACAAGGTTAAGACGTGGTGTATAACAGCCCTGTCTCCTCACTAAATCACAAACGTGGTCTGAAATAACCAAGCTGACGTGACTAAGTCGTTCCTGCACTGTGCGCATGCTAAAAAGCGCCTCTTCCATCTTTTATGGCACAATTATTCCATTTTCTCTTGATGCAATAAGTTTGCCTAACACAAAAAAGGGACGAGAATGCCAAAATAATACATCTACCTGATTAGCCGGGCCCAAGCAAAGCTTTGGGGAGAGAGTTCTTTTGAGAGGGGTGGTTAGGAGGGGATCTGCAGGGCAACAGAGGAGCTTCAGATAATAGGCTTTAATGGGGCATTCGCATTCAGCAGGCTGCAACAAAGACGGGGCAGTGGGATTTGGGAGGGCTGATTGTTGCTCCAGTGTGCTTTAATGCCAGGGCCCGGAGACTGGAGCTGAGGACGACTGCGGGGGGAAAATCTGCCATTGTCAAACGGAATGTCAGCGGTTTTCAAGGAGGCCAAAGAGGGCGAGAGAGAGAGAGAGAGAGAGAGAGAGAGAGAGAGAGAGAGAGAGAGAGAGAGAGGGAAGAGGGTGAGCAGATATAGACTGATATAGAGAGATAGAGAGAAGTAGACAGGAGGAGAAATAGAGTGAGCGCTACACTTGACCCAAGCCCCCAACACCACCACCACTTTCCTCCAACAGAGGAGTGTCAAGATACAGACTGGCATCCACAGCGCCACAGTGCCACACGTACATACGGAGCTGGAAGGAGCCTGGTACACTTGCTCTTGGCTGGCACAGTTATTAGCACCATGTCTTCACAAAGGTCAATAATTCTGAGATGTTGACTTCCAGACTCCTACTAAACTTCTGACAATGAAGGTGACGTTTCAGTTGTTGACTACAAACAGCGGTTGATTTGACACTTTTATCTACTTCTCCGACCTGACACAGAAATCCTTCCATAACCCAAACCTTGATCATCTTCTCTGCTCCTTATGTTTGCATATACGTGGATGTTAGCTATTCTCACACCATTGTCTTTCCACATAAAAGCTGCCCCCCCGAGCAGAACCTCTGTCTCTGCAGTGCAGGGGTCCGATCGGTTAGGCTGAACTGGACCATGGGGAGCACCGCGGCTTAGCCGCTCGATGAATGAGAGAAGAGGCGTTCATTTCAAAGTCAATCCCTCCTCAGATCTGCAAACCAAGCCCACTCCTTCCTCCCCGGCTTTCTTTCATCACAGGTGCGGCAATGCCACCGTCGCTCAGTCATAGCCCTGGCAGTAAAATCCCCACACTAATAAACATAAAAATATTAAAATATTGCTTTAAATTTCAACACATCATATAACCAGTGTTGGAAATAAGGATGAGTGATAATATTTCATAATTATACTTCAGCATTTTTGGAAAATCTCTCCCATTTTTAATAGAATCTGACTTGGTAACACTTCGAGAGTTTCTTGTATTTTTTTTGTCTTTAACATTAAACTAAACATCTTTTAAAATGTGCTTATCTGAGTTGAATCTGTTTTTATTATATTAAACCTGAACCCAAGCCATTGGTGCGAATGGAGGCGTTAATAGGTGCTGTGAAGAAGGAAATTTTCCATTAATGTTGAAGGGAGATGAAAATGATTGATGGTGTGAGGTGGAAATGAAGAAATGTGTTGATGGGGGTTGGATGAGGAGGGTGAAGTCTTGTTTTTGTTGTTGTAGGTGAAAGGTGTGATTACTAGCACAATAGCGGTGCGTGGCTAACTGTCATAGCATTTCAGTGCTATTCTGTTGTATATAGTGGATGGGGGCATTATGAGCTCATTATAACAGTGGGCAGGGGGTCATTATAATATGGCCTATGCTCATAACCTAAACCCAGAATAATTACTGTTCAAGTCCAGTGTGACGACGTGTTCTTCTCTTCAAAACCATTAGAGTATAAACCATAAAACCATTGAGTAATTAGTCAAAAATCTCACACCATGACATTTCTCTGCCTTTTCATATTTTTCCAGCTTTTTGTTTGTGCGTTCAGATCACTGCAGTGATTACACAGAATGTGACTGGTTTGCATCAAGTGTATTTTGTCATTTTAAAAGCTTTTTGTTGTTCAAGAGTCAAGATATTTATTGTCATGTGTACAGGTACATGTACAATGAAATTCTTACTTCAATGTCTATACAATATACACACAGTAGAGTTGGGAGGAGTAGTATGTGTGTGTATGTATATATATATATAATAAAATAAGAAATATAATCATAAAAAAGCAGTGCAAAAAGAGAGGATCAGCTACTAAACAAGACAAACTACAACACAAAAACTGAAGGTGGGTTGTTATGACTGAGCAGTACAGTTACACATATGTGTTATTGTTTTACATAGACTCTGACTGAAATGTCAGCACTTAATGACTTTTATTTGTGTGTTTGTTGCATATACCTTCACTTCTACCTGCGTATCTTTCTCACTTTGCACTTTTTCTTCCTCCTCTTGCACAAACAGCCACCGAAGTGTGAAGTGAAGCAGCCTCCACTAATAAATCATTCAGGGGCCGAAGCGAGTCCTCGCAGCCTGAAAGGATTATTGCTCGGACGCACTACGGCAGTGATGTAATTACGGGAAAGAGTCATTCACAGCTATTCAGTACAGTACACAAGTGCGCGTCTCTAAGGAACCGTGTGCCTTATTTATTCCCCCCAATTTACCATGTAACCATGTATTATAACGCTGAGTAAACTGTTGGTTTAAGCTTTTCTAATTAGTCCGTGATGAAGGGCGCAGTTTCTCGCGTGTCCACTGGTTCTGAGACCGTTTGTGTTCTCTCAGCCCGAGTTTGGCCTGACAGCTGGTGAGGAACGGTCACTGTCCGCGTGGAGCAGTGAGAGAAGCGAAGTCTTTGGACGGGCCTGTATTAGTTGCTGGGGGTCTGCCTCAGGGGGTTTGTTTTAGGGAGGGGGGTGGAGGGAGAAGCGAGCGAGCGAGCGCGCGCACACGCACGCACCTCCTCCGCCCCTCTCTCCCTCGTTTTAGCCCATTGTTGGTCTCCCTACAGTCAGAAGAGGGTCTCCGGCTCACAGTCTCTGCTGAAGTACAGAGCAGCGCGCGCGAGCGGGAGCAGTTAACTCTCTCAGAAGGTGAATTATTGATAGAGGGAGGGAAAGAAAGACAGAAAGAACGCAACAGACGATGGTCACAACGAGTCCCCCGCCCTCGCTGGACGGCAGCTGAAAACCAAACGTGGATTTTGTCGTTTTTGTCTTCTCCTCAGGGGACGTGGACGGGAGCCGAGCGCGCGCGCGTTCTTGATTGGATTGTAGCGGCGTCGCGAGCGCTCGAGCACGCGCTCACGGGAAGGAGACGGGCAGCTGGACTTTGTGGCGGTTGAGGAGCGTGTTTTGTTGGTTACTTTTCGCCCGTTGATGGATTTGTAAGGGTATAGCAGGCACGTTTTCGGTTACCGTGAAAGGGACAAGAACTTTAACGGACCGTTGAGCATTTTTTTTTTACCAATATGAGCCTCTGAGAACACCTCGGGGGAAGGAAGCTACAACCGGCGCCTTATCAAACAAGGGAACGGGCAAAGTACAGAGGAGTGAACGGTAAGCAAAATGGAGTGTTTTTTGTTCTAAATCTCTTACATTTTATGTTGTGAGGATACAGTCACCAGAGTGTCCACGGTACACTCGCTGGGAACAAAAATGACCCCGAACAAGTCGTTCCAGATGCCATGGGTCTTGTATTTTCACAGCCTGGCACCTTAGACCCTAATTCGCTTTACACACACCTCCCTTCACTGCTAAATTTGGTTTCACACTTGTAAACAGCTTTATTTATCTAAAACTAACTCTCACCCTGGTGCGAAAGTCTCGCCAGTTGAGAAGCAGGGCATGGTACCCTCTCCACCTTCTTACAATTTTCATTCTGAGTAGAATAAGCTTCATGAACATGTGCCCCGGCACAGTTGGGATCTCCTCATGAGACCACCTGGCAATTAACCCAAGCGAAATGACCAGAAATGCCCCAGAGCATCATCCACATCATTATTTCCCAAATCTAGTCCACGGGTACCACTGCTCTGTACAGTTTCAAATATTCCCTGCCACAACACACACACCTGATCCAGTTCTTCAGCTAAATTTTACATTCTTCTCAAGCTGGATCAGGTGAGTTAAATGCAGAGAATGAAACAGTAAATGAAACACAGTAAATCTAATGTGTAGGCAATTACTGACTAAGCTCATGTGCATGATTCCTTATTTAAATGAGCCATTATGCGCTGGGTGCCTTTGCCATTTACATACAACAGCCTGTAACTGCCCTGTATTCGTACCTCCAGTTATTCATGTTATGGAAAGTGGTGCACGTCCAACAATGATCAGCAGACAATGTCTATGTTGCCTAATGCACGTGTACTTGTGGACATTGATTTACATTAGGATACAAATGACACCACCAGGCACATTTGTATGTCAATACCCACACATGCACTTGCATTAGGTAACAGACGCGTTGTCTCTGATTATCGTTGGACAAACGCTACACACGCTCAGTCCTGCCTTCTTCTCTTTTTTCAGGTAGAGAAAAACATTGAGGGTGCCAATGCCTGGAGTCATCATTTGAAGCTGTGGATCAAGACACAGATCACCTCAGCAAAATGATGAGCATCTATAAGATCATCGTCACCCTGTGCCTGACAGAATTAGCATTATCACGAAGTGTTGCGCCAGAAGTTCGCTCAAAAGGTAGAAACTGAAATATGGAAGTATTACATTTCTGTTTGTTTTCAATTTAAGTATTAGCTTGTTGTTTAGTCACCAAGACAAGACCTGGAATCGTTTCTTTTTTGATGAGTAGTCAGGTAGAGAGGAAAGCAGTTAACGTTCTTTATGGGGGTCATCTCAACTTCCTGGATGCTTTTTAATTAGTTTACCACATGGCTCTGTCAGTCAAGGTTGTCCAGTATATCATGCACTTGTTTTTTTTTTTTGATTGGGTGATGTACTTTGTAGTTTACACCCATATCCACAGATGTAGACAAGTACAGCCTTTGAAGAGCTTAAAACCAGAGGGAGTAGTGTTGGATGTAATCGCTTGGAGAGTAAAAGAACCCAAGTATTTTTTTGAGCCTAAACATTGCTATCTGATCCTGCCAAAGCCCTTAGGCTCGGAAGTGTAAATCTGTCTGGCCCGGTGCCAGGGACAGGGGATTGCAGGGGGAGGCCCTGGGGGGCTTCTATTGATCCCTTACAAATGCAGGGCTTTCTTGGTTTTGTACCTGCCAGAAAGGCATTTGATTATCTTCAAGTGCTATTATGATGTTCACCAAGTATTTGCTGTCTCAGGTGACCCAAGGGCCTAAAAACAGCAGTGAGGTTGTAATACCAGAGCTATTTCACGTTTGTGATTGGCCTGGCCCGGCAGTTAATGTCTTACTGCCTTTATGATTGTCACAGTTACTGTCTCACATGGCAATTAAAGATTTGTTAATAGTGAGAGAATGAAGGGGGCAGATGTGGGCCCTGCTAAGGACCAGGGCAAAGTGTTCGTTAAAAACGTCTCATTCTGAACTCGCTGAAATGCTAAGTCCAGTGCAGGAGAAGTGGTGAAGGTTGAGAGACCCTGTGGTGCAATTCAACAATGCCCCACTAAGTTCCTGCCAGGGGAAATTAAAGTCATTTGACAACTGTAATACTTGAATGGGCAGAGACATCTAGGCAAGCTGTGGTTACAAGTAAGATGCTGACCTAAACACTAGAATATCATGAGTATCGTCCATAGAAGGTCATCAAAAGTAGGATTGCAACATATGTATATATTGTACGCCATTTCTATAGTGTTAATTGATCATTAGACTTTTATTACATTTCAATTAGAGTATGTAAATGATCCAAGCCACATTGGAACCAGTTCGTTTTAGACATACCATCTTATTTTCATGTTTTGTGGTCGCTTCTGCACAACCTTTCCGTGTAGAGATTTCCACAGCATTGAAAGTGGTCTTCTTCTGACTCAAGGATTCAAGGTTTCTAAGGTTCTAGTCATTTCTGAGTCCTCACAAGTCATGAGAGTAGATACAAAGTCATCCTTTTCTTCATCATAACCACAGGCATTCATCTACTCAGTGTGTGTGTGTGTGTGTGTTTTGTTTAGTTTGCCTTTTATTTTCCTACTGACCATTCACACCCTCTCTTGGGGTCAGATGCAGGCCAGGCCCCAGTTTTATTCAGTGAAGTTCATTAGTGTGTTGGTGGGAGAATGCTGTGCCTCAGAGCTAGAGGTGACATTGCTGGGTTGGGGGTTCTTTGCGCAAATGCTTATCACACTCATTGTCGCGGCACCAGGAACACTGCTGTGAAGTCAAACTTAGGTCATCTTCCAATGAGAACTGGAGGTCTGTCCTCTCTTTTGTTGGTTGCCCTTTTGCCTGCGATTCACCCCAAGAACGGTCCTGATCTTTGAGAGAAGGGGCTCTTGTTAGCAGAGTCTGATTGCTCAGTAAACACAAGCTGTTCTGTTTTGGTCAATCACAGCACACTTTTTGTGTGGAAATGCAACCACACTGTCAGGAATAGACGGTGGTAAACATCAGCCGTGCACTCAACATTGCTTTTTTCTTCTACATTTGCCCAGATCTTCGAGTACCACGGCCCAGTCTTCAACCAGGCTTCCCTGAGAACACCACCGCAATAGTTGGAGGGCAGGCAAAGCTAGTATGCAAAATCCACCGGCCAGCTACAACACGTCTCCAGTGGTTCAAGAAGGAAAATGGCCCAGGACCCAATGGATCACCGGTTCTTAAGGCTCTCACTGTAAGAATGGGATTTAAAGAATGCATCTGAAACATATTTCTTTCTTATTTCTGAGTATGGGATCAATGCTAGATTTGTTTCCTTCGCAGCCTCTTCACAAGAGTATCTCCAAAGTCAACATTCTTCCTCTAGTGAATGTCTCCTTGGAAGACACTGGAGAGTATATTTGTGTAGCAGAGAATTCTGCTGGACAGGCTAATCGTTCAGCTTGGCTGGAAGTCTTATCAGGTATGTAGTTTCATAATTTCATGTCTAGATTAGGATATCCATTAAATCTGTGACACGGTCATCATAACTGTGCGTTTCCTTCGCAGAACCCTTCTCCTCAAGAGCCGTGGCACGAATGACTACACCAGAGACACCAACAGGTATTAGCAATTCTGGCTTAGTTTGATCAATGATTCAGTAGCAGTGCTTAGTCTATCAGCAGAACACTTGGCAGTATTCCATAACGCAAGAACATCTTCCCTTTTTAAACAGTTAAACCCATTTCATTGTGAAATTTCCCCTCGTTTCCCCTAGAACGTGGATGCCCATCGCTCCCCAAAGCTGCTGTTTCAGAAAAACATTCATTTTAGACCAGTGCCAACATAGACAGTGACTATATAACCCTAACAGCAAAAGCGTTAATGACACTTTGTGTCACAAATTGATCAGAAATTCATCTATAATGATAAAAAATAAAGTGTCAGTGTATGCTAAACACCAATGGCTTCTACTTTTAGAGTGCACCACACTCGTTTTGCTGGTTTTGCTTTGACAAATCAAGTAGTCTGCGATTGTTGTGCAAAATGACAAGATTTGATCTGCGGTGTTGCACAACGAACAAATGTTCATTGTATGGCTTATATGCTTTTGAACTGCCTTACGTTTGCAGTGTCCGCCATGTTCTCAGTTATTTATTCATGGATCAATTTTCAAAAGTAAACAGTATAAATGTAAAAGCTCTGAGTGTAAAAATGTAATATTGAAATGCCATTACCTTCTGTTCTTATAGAATGCATTTGAACAATCAGTACTGAACCTTTCACATCACACCAGCGTGGTTGTACACTTCAGTGGAGAAGGGCCAGCGGCACACCCATGTGACACTACGTGCAAAGGGGTTAAAGTCTTTGTTAAGTCTGAGGTTTCAGTGCAGCTCTTGTGCTATCACTGAACTCCAATGACCTTGAAAAAGACTAAGAGTGCTACGTTCTCGTGACTGCTTTGAACACAGCTGGTAGAATCAATACTAAGCTCAAGGCTTTCTCATCCTGCCACAACCCAAATGAACCATTTTCTTTCCTTTCCTTAAAGTTTCAGAGGAGCTCAGTGAAGAAGCATCAGAACACCTCCTTCTGGAGCCTGGTGATGTGCTGAAGCTGCGCTGTGACACAAATCGTCCTGGAGCTGTCCATTGGTTCAAAGGAGACGTGAGGTTGCAACACAGTGCTCGCATGCAGATTAGAGCAGGAGTTATGGAGATTACAGATGTAACATACGAGGACTCAGGAGTGTATGTGTGTATGCTCCGTGGGACCAGAGAGGCTCTGCGTAACTTCACCATCACAGTGGCAGGTATGTTCAGTCATATAATGAAAAGAGCACAGTTGTCATCTGATAATAAGTTCTTAGTAACAGAGGTGTAATTGCACCTGTTTGACTTTTCAGATGCATTAGGATCAGGAGATGATGATGAGGACAATGGTGTAGAAGACCCTAGTATAGAGGCTGAAAATGACCAAGTCTACTTCTCCAGAGGTTTGTGTTGAGAACATTGTTCTTGTAAATAAAATTCCGCTGGTATGTTTATTGATTTGGAGACTAGGATCAATCTCATCATCCTGTTTCTATTTCAGGCCCATACTGGACCCACATTCAACGCATGGAGAAAAAGCTTTATGCTGTCCCAGCTGGAAACACAGTTAAATTTCGCTGCCCTGCAACAGGAAGCCCTCTTCCCACAATCCGGTGGCTAAAGAACGGCAGAGAATTTCGAGGAGAGCATAGGATTGGTGGGATCAAGGTGAATTGTTTTACATTGATTTTAGCTGAAATAATTATAAATCACTTTTTATTAACATGCTGTCAATTCATGATGCCTTACAGCTGCGACATCAGCACTGGAGTCTGGTAATGGAAAGCGTGGTGCCCTCAGACCGTGGGAACTACACTTGCGTGGTGGAAAACAAATATGGCTCCATTGCTCATAGCTACCTCTTGGACGTACTGGGTAAGAAGACAGTAGACAGTAGCCTGGCTCCATGTGAAGGCCATCCTTGCTCAGCTCATGTCAGGGGCAATAATTATCAGATCAGACAGGCTCAGCGCTGACAGCTCAGTGATGATCTTTGAGTAAACTGTAGAGGTTCAGTTAAAGCTTCAAGTGTCCACAGATTTAAGAGAAAAGTGCAGTACATATCAATAAACACTGCAGGAGAGGAAGGGGTGGTGGGACGTGCCTGGAAGCGCTCTGGACTGGGCATCCAGACCAGTTTTCTACCTGACCTGTGACAGGCTTGTTTGTTAAGAGTCCGGCATGGGGTCAACTGCTGTCTCCGAGCACAGAGAGTGGAAAAAGTGTGGGCGCAGGGGGGGGAAAGGGCTCAGCGACTTCAAAGCGTCCCAGCACACGGGCCTGGCTCTGAAATTCCTTAATGGAACCAATTAGTGCATGTTTGGCTAGCTTTTGGAAGCGCCGCTTATCTCTCTCCCTGCTTTGGACCATCTTATCAGATTAACACTTGTAATTGCCATACTTCTCTGTGGGCTTTGGAAACAATTATGAAAAAGTATGACATACCACCAAATCAGCAAGTGGACACAGCATTTGCTGTAAAGTTTTCAGCAGTAAGATGCGCATTTAAGGAACAGGGCTAGCGGAAGTGCTGGATAGACAATTTTACCACATATGTGGTTGAGATTCTGAGAAACGTTCATATCTTTTTTGTTTTCAGAGCGCTCTCCACATAGACCCATTCTCCAAGCTGGTCTGCCCACCAACACTACAGCAGTAGTAGGAGGGGACGCTCAGTTCCTCTGTAAGGTCTACAGTGATGCTCAGCCGCACATCCAGTGGCTGAAGCATATTGAGATGAATGGCAGCCGTTATGGGCCTGATGGCATTCCCTATGTCAAAGTTGTCAAGGTACCTAAATGGATTCTTTCAAAAAGCATAATTGCCATGAAATTGCTGAGTGTATCATAAGGAGAGATGATGCATACTACTTTTTTTTACTTTACAGACGGGCAGCTTGAACATGTCTGAGGTGGAGGTTCTGTATCTGACAAACGTAACCATGGAAGATGCTGGGGAGTACACCTGCTTAGCTGGAAACTCCATTGGTTTCTCCCACCAATCTGCATGGCTCACTGTCTTATCAGGTACGATACAAATAAGAATGTAAAACTGCAAGAATTTGGGATTTTTTGTGTCATTACACAGAAATAAAAAAAACTCCATTGTGTATTCACAGAGGAAGAGGTGGCCAAAGAAATGGACCTCATTGAGACGAAGTACACTGACATCATAATCTATGCCTCGGGCTTCCTTGCATTGGTGATGGCTATTGTGATTGTGGTGTTGTGCCGAATGCAGGTCCACCCCACGCGAGAGCCCTTCGACGCCCTTCCTGTACAGAAACTTTCCAAATTTCCTCTACGCAGACAGGTGAGAGAATAACTGGTGTTTAAAGCAAGTTCCATGGTGATGCCTTATGAATACAGATTTATTTAAACACATGGATACTAATTCTGTGTACCTTGGAAACTTTCACAGTACTCAGTGGAGTCCAACTCGTCCGGGAAATCGAGTGCCTCTCTAATGAGGGTGGCTCGTCTTTCCTCTAGCTGCTCTCCAATGCTAGCTGGAGTCTTGGAGATTGAGCTACCCTATGATCCTGACTGGGAGTTCCAGAGAGAGAAGTGTGTACCATCTAAAGCCCAGTCACAGAATGTGTTCTGATCATGAACTGTGAATCATGATGAACTGAAAATATATTTTTCTCGTTTTTGTAGTTTAACCTTGGGGAAACCTCTTGGTGAGGGCTGTTTCGGTCAGGTGGTGAGAGCAGAGGCTTATGGGATAAACAAGGACAATCCAGATCAAGTAACCACTGTTGCAGTCAAAATGCTGAAAGGTAGATATTCCCAGAAATTGCTAATATGGCGTTTCAGAATACGATTAGAGTCAACTAAACATAGCTGAACTATTGTTTTCCAGATGATGCAACAGACAAAGATCTGGCTGACCTTATCTCAGAGATGGAGCTTATGAAGGGCATGGACAAGCACAAGAACATCATAAATCTCCTTGGTGTTTGCACTCAGGATGGTAAGTTGGCATGGCATTACAAATAGGAGTTCACTAATGTCAGTCTACAGAAATTTGAGTATTTTTTCTCTCTCAACAGGGCCACTCTATGTCCTGGTTGAGTATGCGTCTAAAGGAAGCCTGCGGGAGTATTTGCGAGCACGTCGTCCTCCTGGCATGGATTACACCTTTGATGTGACCAAGGTTCCAGAGGAGCAGCTCACATTCAAGGACCTGCTCTCGTGTGCCTACCAAGTGGCACGAGGCATGGAATACCTGGCATCTAAAAGGGTAAGTTGGGGCACTAGAGAAGAAGCGCAGCTCATTTGTGTGCATGATGTCAAACCAGACCTTCCTGTCTTATCAACATGTCCCTTTGTCTGACACATGATGCCAGGCATTCCTTAGTGGAGTGGTGGTGTGCTGTTTACCGCTGCGTCCATCCCGTCTCTGTGGGCTTTGTCCTTTTTAGCAGTGCCATAAATCTGTTAGCAAGCAGGCGCACAGACCCGCCTGTGCACAAGATCATATTACTAGATCTTTGTGGCCTGCTAAGAATGCAGCTGTCTGAAACCCTTCCATTAAGGGCGGCAAACCAGGGGCTTTTTCGTCCCCTTTTCTCAATCCCCAAATACCACTTCTATTTAAAAAGACAACCAAAATAAACTTAATAACATGCATTCAGTTCGGCAAACAGTTTGGTGGTGTTTTTCTATGAAGGCCGCATCTATTTAGAGCTTGTTTTTCGAGGATATACTGGAAGTGCTCACTGCACGTTGTTTTAGAATGCATCTGTTCATATAGAAAGACATGAATAATTTTTGGCCTTATCTGGTTTGTGAGAAAAAATACATTTCAAATTTACTAACACTTGTCCTCTCTGTATTTCAACAGTGCATTCACAGAGATTTAGCAGCAAGGAACGTTCTTGTCACAGAGGACAACGTCATGAAAATTGCAGATTTCGGCTTGGCAAGAGGAGTGCATCAGATTGATTACTACAAGAAAACCACCAACGTAAGATGAATCACACTTTGTTACTTTTCCTTAAATACTAAGCCGGTTTTAAATGCATGCATGTGACCAGTCTATATCCGTGTGAAGATCTGTTCCATTTCTGCTGTCAATCTAGTGCCCAGGCCCGTTTGCAGCCTTAATGCTTTTATAGACAGATGTTTGATGTGTCCCTGCTGATTGACAGGCAGCTTAATGGGAGATAATTAGACAGTGGGGGGAGGATTAGGGAAGGAGCGGGCGGCCATGTTTTTCTCTGGATCAAAAGAAAGAGTGCTCTCCCTGTGTTGCAACCAACTGTCCCAATCACTGCTCTGTTGTGTCCGATTTCAGGGACGTCTGCCAGTGAAATGGATGGCACCAGAGGCCTTGTTTGACAGAGTCTACACACACCAGAGCGACGTGTAAGTCTGGCTAATCATTGCAGCTATGCCAAAGAATCAGCTGACCAGGGATCTCCAGGGCTGGAATGTCTGCTTGTTCAAATTAATCAGAATACTATTTGTGCTCAGCAAAGTGTCAGCCTAGTTTAAGTCTGATTTGTCTCAGGACTTTTCTAATGACTCAAAATAAGTACTAATGAAGGAAAATGTAGACCGAATTGGCACACTTCAAACCTGAAGCAATCCCTTCTCCCTTTTGAATGATGTGCTGAATTATTTTTGGGCTCTTGCCTACACAGTTGGTCGTTTGGGGTCTTGATGTGGGAGATTTTCACATTGGGAGGCTCGCCATATCCTGGAATCCCAGTAGAAGAGCTGTTTAAGCTGTTGAAAGAAGGTCATCGCATGGACAAACCCTCTAACTGCACACACGAACTGTAAGTATCACACTGGTCCTATCAGCATTGTCAGATACAATAAGACACGTTTGATGAAAAAGATGTACAAACCGAGTGCTTAATTATCTGGATGCCTATTCCTTAGCTATATGAAGATGAGAGAGTGCTGGCATGCAGTTCCAACACAAAGGCCAACTTTCAAACAGCTGGTGGAGGAGCTTGATAGAGTGCTGCTATCCATTTCAGATGAGGTAAATGCGTATTTTGTATATTTGACAGTATTCAATAGGCCAGGTTGGTCTATCGTTACATTTATTCACTCAAACATTCTTATTTACCTTTGCAGTACCTGGACCTGTCTACCCCGTTTGAACAGTATTCACCATCTTGTGAGGACACTTCCAGCTCTTGTTCATCAGACAATGATTCCGTGTTTACCCATGATGCTTTGTCCACCGATCCATGTCTGCTTGGTTACCACGATGTGCGCTCACGGATAGACCTGAAGACATCGTTACGATAGAGTCTCAGCCGGCAGAGGACTCCAGTTTGTGGATAAGACATAGCTTTGAAAAACACTCACATGAGAAGTGGTACAAGGACTTTGGTGCCCACGAACGTTATAACAAAGCTTGGCACTACAAATCCCGGTGATGACAAATGGCTGCCTCAGATAATCATGTTTCTAATACAGTAACCGGACTGCCTGGGTGTGAAGCCATTTAGTCTCAGTTTCCATTGAAAACGATGGATGCTGCTTATTATGTATAAAGTCCCTAGTATTTGAGCAGCACAGACAGTGGTGTGTTCTGAAAGGAGAAATTTTTTAAAGAGAACATTTATTTTGATATTAAAAAGCTGATAGCATTGTTAAATATAAAATTCTCTCTATATAAGATTATTACTTTTTTCTATTTAAAGAGTTGTCTTAAATCTCAGGATCTCGCATGGTAAAATTGCTATAGCGGCAGCAAAGTGCCTGGATTTTGATTTCCTGTGAATATCTTAAACTATTTTCTGTACATATCATTAAAGAAGACAATTACAATTTATAAATTATTCTAAAAGATATGAAGTGAAAGTGTTACGTGGGCGAAAAACATAAAATTGCATCGGACCCATAAAATAAATTATCTTACCGTTTTTATTTTGAATTCCAGCAGCACAACTGCTTTTGTACACTACTCTGCGTATTGCATGCTGTCTATCCGACCGTCAGGGCTCACGATTCAAATTATAAGCAGTTCATAAACATGATGTGACTGCTCCCCTCACATTCAAACAAAGCAAACGCAAGGAACAGTGACGCTTCCACGGTCAATACTGTACAGAAAAAATGGATGGGTGTGAATGTGGATAAAACTGTGCTTGAGATTGATTTTAAATGGGAGAATCCTCTTTTGTTTAGCTGTAACCTTTTACCTAGCACAGTGTTTGCAGAGCTAAGGTGGACAATAGGCCCATGCAGTTGTAATGGGTGTGACTGCAGGGTGAGTGGGGGGCTGTCTGTGCCTGTGTGCAAATGAGCTAGCCTCTTAATATGGTAATGGTTCAAGCTGCCCATCTTTCTTCTGCACCATCTTTTTAATATACAAATGCTAATGCCGGCCTTTCTGAGCAAACTCTGCAGTGTTCTTCAGGGAATGCAAGGCATCACCCACAAGCTGATAAGAAAGCAAGAGGCTTTCTCAAGTTAATTTACTCATTGCTCTGCATTCCCAACCAGGGATGCTCCTGAGATTCCCCCTGGGCACATTGTGGCCTATTATGTGCGCATTAGAATGAATCAGCCATCCAGTTTCCCTTTTGTGAAATATTTTAAAACCTACCACTAAGGCTCAACCTCTCCAAATGCAGCACCATTGCTCAAGCTCTAATTAAATACCAAACTCTGGGTTTCTTTTCATTTAGCCCCACAAAGTTCATCAAGCAAAGTCGGATGAACTGCAAGACATTCCATGTACGTATTCCCCATCCGACCTGTAACAATCAACAATGTTCTTATGCATTTTCCCTTGAGAGAATTATTTTAGAAATATCTAATTTATTTGTTTAATGTGCTGTTTTATATTAAATAAAGGATAATTTAAAACTTCCGGTTCATTATGTTTTGACTGAAGAATTCGATTTACGCTGGATTTGACGTTTCACATAGCTAGCATTGCTAGTCTGATGACACTTTCTAAATCTCATGCTTGTCCAGCATGGCTTATCTCTCATATGTAAAAAATCAGAGTCTGGGGAGGAGCAGGTCAGCCATCACTGGGCCCTGATAAGTGTTTTTGTCGCAGCAGAGATTCTTACAGCCAGCTGGACAAAAAGAGATAAGAGCAGGTCTTCCATGGCTGGCTTCTTCTCATCTCCACATGCTCTGCATGTTTGGCTGGGGTGAAAGGGCCAAACTAGCTCACCAAATGGCTCTCTGCATGCCCCTGGCTACACCCCTCCCACTCTGGTTCTCAAATGATAATGCTCAGTCCTTATCTTATCTTGGTTGAGAGACAGACTTTTTAAATTCTATAATAAAAGATGCCTCACATCACAATATCCAGGGGTGGACCAATAACAAAATGAGCTTACTTACAACCTATCCTGTGATATTATGACATGTATATCATTTAAACACCCATCTGAATTAAAAACTACTGAATTCATTTCTAGAGAAACAATAGAAAAAGCTGAATTATAAAGTTAAATCAAAAATCAGCAATAGCTGTTCCTTTTGTTGTGTTGATTGTGTTTATTAAGGCTTTGTAGCAAATTCCACAAGCTAAGTGTACCAAACTATTCAAGCAACTCAGTGCGATCAGTAGACTGTAGGTTCTGTAAATTCATTGTGGTGACAATATAACAATGTACTGATATTTAAAGAAAAAGTACTTTTTAAGACTTATGTATTTTAAGTACTATAGTAACTTAACATGGCTAAAGTTGGACTTGGCATTTTTAAATGAGGAGAACTAATAATTGACCAAGAGTATCTATATTTTTGACTCAATGTAATGGAGTTGTTTCGACTTTGTCCACCTCTGATCACATCTCAGATTTGACTAAAGTACAAACACTGGGCAGGTTTACTCCACTATAGGGCAGCTACACTGGGGCATGGAGCAGATGACTGGTTAATGTTGCTATGTAGTTCTTAAGTTTGAGCAAGAACTGCATTTTTAAGGTCATGCCACAGCATCTCAATAGGATTCAGGTCAGGAATTTGACTAGGCCACTCCAAAATCTTCATTTTGTTTTTCTTTAGCCAATCAGAGGTGGACATGCTGGTGTGTTTTGGGTCATTGTCCTGCTGCAGAACCCAAGTTTGTTTCAGCTTGAGGTCATGAACAGATGGCCGGCATTTTTTCGGTAGACAGTATTTCATGCAATTGAATAAATGGTTCCATATATCACAGCAAGTTTTCCAAGTCCTGAAGCAACAAAACAGCCCCAGATCATTAGGTTCAGGGTTCAGATTTTATTCTTCACATACACAATCATACAAGTACAATAGGCAGTGAAATGCTTTGTCAGAGGAGGAAAAAAGAGAATAGACACATTTGGAAAGATGGGAGAGTAAAAAAGCCCCCCTCCTACACTACCACCACCATGTTTTACTGTTGGCATGATGTTCTTTTTCTGAAATGCGGTGTTACTTTTATGCCAGATGTGATGGGGGACACACACCTTCCGTCAGTCCACAGAAAATTTTCCCAAAAGTTTTGGGGATCATCAAGATGTTTTCTGGTAAAATTGAGATGAGCTGTAATGCTCTTTTTAATCAGAAGTGGTTTTCATCTTGGCACTCTGCCATGC
Organism: Lepidarchus adonis; assembly: GCA_037576955.1. Taxonomy (NCBI): domain Eukaryota; kingdom Metazoa; phylum Chordata; class Actinopteri; order Characiformes; family Lepidarchidae; genus Lepidarchus; species Lepidarchus adonis. The sequence continues at coordinate 1,978,391 of JBBIGC010000024.1, forward strand.
AGGCCATTTTTGCCCAGTCTAATGGTGGGGTCATGAACACTGACCTTAACTGAGCAAGTGAGGCTAGATGTCTAGCTTTTGAGGATCTTTTGGTCTAGCAGATCTTATTAAGCCATTTTTTGATTAAGAACAGAATTGATTAATTTAGGTGATTCTTATTCTGTAATTGAAAAGATGTTAACATGTCTCCAAACATTGATGCAAAGTTACTTTTTATGCCATAAATTGAACAACAACAAAAAAAAAAATATTGTTATGGCACTGTGCTAAAGTTTGGGCTCTGACACAGTGGTGGCCTAGTGGTTAGGACTTTGCTCCTGAAATCAGAAGGTTGCAGGTTCAAGTCCCAGCCCAGGCACCACTGAGGTAACCCTTGAGCAAGGTACTGTCCAAATAATCACCTACACTTCACATGGCCAATAACTATCATTAGTAAATGTCAGCTGGTACCAATTTCAAAGCTTTACAAATACTCTGACACTCAACAACCATGGGTTCCTCTAAACATCTGTATAAGACTCTGAAAATGAAAGTTATTGATGCCCACAATGCAGGAGAAGGCTACAAGAAGATAGCAAAGCGTTGTCAGCTTGCAGTTTCCACAGTGAAAAATGAAATTAAGGGATGGCAGTTTAGGGGAATTCAAGATGAGATCTTGAAAACTGCTCATATGCTGGTCAGAAAGACAAATCAAAATCCCCATTTGACTGCAAAAAACCTACACGAAGATTTAGCAGACTCAGGAGTGGTGGTGCACTGTTCCACAAAACCTTCATGGAAGAGTCAGCAGAAGAAAACCTTACCTGCATCCCCATCATAAAATCCAATGTCAGAAGGATGCAACAGAACAGAAGCCTGATATGTTTTGGAATCAAGTGCTGTGGACTGATGAAGTTAAAAAAAAGAACACCTGGGGGTGGATCTATCGTGCTTGGGGGTTGTGTTGCAGCCAGTGACACAGGAAACACTGCAGGTGGAGGGAAGAATGGATTCTACTAAATACCAGCAAATTCTGGAAGCAAACATCACACCATCTGTAAGTTGAAGCTGAAAAGAGGATGGTTTCTACAACAGGACAACAATTCTAAACATACCTCATAATCCATCATGGACAACCTCAAGAGACGCAAGCTGAAGGTTTGAATTGGCCATCACAGTTCCCTCATTTAAACATCATTGAAAATTTGTGGGTAGATCTTAAAGGAGCTGTGCATGCAAGACGACCACAGAATATTACAGAACTAGAAGCTTATTGCAAGGAAGAATATATATATATGTACTGCTCAAAAAATAAGGGAACACTAATATAAGACATCCTAGATCTGAATGAATAAAATATTCTTATTAAATACTTTGTTCTTTACATAGTTGAATGTGCTGACAACAAAATCACACAATCAATGGAAAACAAATGTATCAACCTATGGAGGTCTGGATTTGGAGTCACACTCAAAATTAAAGTGGAAAAACACACCTCAGGCTGATCCAACTTTGATGTAATGTCTATAAAACAAGTCAAAATGAGGCTCAGTAGTGTGTGTGGCCTCCACGTGCCTGTATGACCTCCCTACAACGCGTGGGCATGGTCCTGATAAGGTGGAGGATGGTGTCCTGACTAAAGCATCCACCAACTCCTGGACAGTCTGTGGTGCAATGTGGTGTTGGTGGATGGAGCGAGACATGATGTCCCAGATGTGCTCAATTGGATTCAGGTCTGGGGAGCGGGCGGCCAGTCCATAGCATCAATGCCTTCGTCTTGTTGGAACTGCTGACACACTCCAGCCATAGGAGGTCTAGCATCGTCTTACATTAGGAGGAACCCAGGGACAACCACACCGGCATATGGTCTCACAAGGAGTCTGAGGATCTCATCTCAGTACCTAATGACAGTCAGGCTTCTCTGGCGAGAACATGGAGAAAATGAGATGTCACTCCACACCATTACTGACCCACTGCCAACCCAGTCATGCTGGAGGATGTAGCATGGAGCAGAACTTTGTCCAGGGCGTCTCCAGACTCTGTTACGTGTGTCACACTGATCTGTGTGAACCTGCTTTCATCTGTGAAGAGCACAGGGCACCAGTGGTGAATCTTGGTGTCTCTGGCAAATGCCAAACATCCTGCACAATGTTGGGCTGTAAGCACAACCCTCACCTGTGGATGCCACAATGACTAGTAGGCCAGCAAAGACCCCCGCTGCTAATGAAAAGAGAATCGTCACTATGGTATAAAAAAAATCAAACTCCTGTCCACAAGATCAGAAAGTCTTTAGGAGGTGTGTGTGCCTTTGTAAGAGGCAATTATCTGCTGAAGATTTCATGAACAGAAATACAGAGGCTACACTGCAAGAAGCAAACCACTAGTTAGCCACAAAAACAGGATGACCAGATTACTGTTTGTGAAAAAAAATTGAAAGAGCCTGCAGAATTATAGAAAAGGGTGTTATGAACTGACAGAACCAAGATTAATTTGTAGCAGATTAATGACAAGAGGAAAGTGAGAAAACAAAAAGAAACTACTCAGGATCCCAGGCATACTAGATTATCTGTTAAACATGGTGGTGGGAGTGTTATGACTTGGGCATGTGTGGATGCCACAGGTACTGGCACACTTATCTTCAGTGATGATGTAACTACTAATGGCATTTGCACAATGAATTCTGAGGTGTACAGAAACCTATTTTCTGGTTAAGTTTCAATAGATCCCTCTAAACTCATTAAACTGCACTTCATCCTGCAACATGATAATGATCCCAAACCTTCTTCTAAGGGAACTTATAAGAGTTTAAACAATTATTCAGTTGCCAAGCCAGTCACCTGACTTAAATCATTCCACTATAAGTGACTATTTTTGTCATTGTGAACACACCCAACAAAATGTGACCTCTGCATTAAACCCATCACACATGCACACACCGAATTGAGCATTCCTTCCATATGCTGAAGATGAAAACTGAAGGCAAAGCAATAGTGTAGAGGCTTGTAAGAGCATCACCAGAGAAGATGCTATGTATAAAAAGTGTTGTAATTTCCACATAGGGAAATTTCTATTAAATTTAACTGCAAATAACTTTAAATTAAAGTCTGGACTATGTACTTTTATCATGTCTGAATGGTTTGATTTAAAATGAGAAGATTTTTATAGGATTATAAGAGCAGAGAGGTAGATCAAAGAAAAATTTGCCTTTGTCCCAAACATTATGGGGTAGTACTTCTAAGTGCCAGATTTTTCAGCTCTTTTCATTCTCTGCATTTCTGTACACAGCCTGTTAGAGCGGGTGCAGTATCAGCATTCGATTTATCAGAAGGATCCAGTGTGTTTAACAGTAAACTTGCCAGGCCAATTATAAAACACATCATATTGCATCAACTGTTTGCCTTCCCATTTCAATACAAGTTAAGATTACAGCATTGCATCACCGGTCATGATTCCATTCCAGAGCTCTTAGAGGAGGAAGAACTGCAACACACAGATTTTTGTATGCAGAACTGATAACGTGCACTTTGACTTGTTTTTCAAAAGTTTTCCAATAGCAAATCCATTATTCTCGCGGCTATATTTAGCTTATGCTAAGCAAGGCATTTTTAGGCAAGTTTATTTATATAGCACATTATCATACACATGGTGATTCAATGTGCTTTACAATGATAAACAGCATAAAATAAGCATAAAAATAGAATTAAAATAAATATATATACATAAGCATAAAAGAAAGCAATATTTCCAGAAATAAAAGTAAGATTAAAAGTGCAAAATAAAAGATTTTAAGAAAATATAGAAGCATAAAACAAGCATTTAGAATAGAATTAAAATACTTTTGGGGGAACACGGATAGCATAAGGTTTTTAGCAAGGTGCAGAACTCTCTTAAAGAATCCTAACCACATAATATAATCTCCAGGTAGGGAACGTAAACTGTGAAGTTGATGTAAGCTTTAAGAAAGAAAAAATCGTGTTCCACACCTATAGTTTTACAAAGCTACAAAAAAGATAAAGTATATTAAATTATACTGCACATTTCCATTTGTGTTATATTAAATGTCACTGTATCTAATTGTTTGAATTTTAGTATACTATACCAGGCCTCACAATGACTCAATTCCATGTGATCCAGTATTAATGCACATAACAGAAAGAGACTATGTCCCCAACAGTGGGAGCCTATAATCATTCCCATACATTTCCACTGTCTTTATGACATCCATCCAAACACCTGTCTCTATAAAGCTGTGATATTAAATGTGAACATTCACAGATACACACTGCAGTAAGCTCTAACTTCATCATCTGTCTCTCATCTGCCTGGGCTTATAGAGTTAAGTCATGCACACTGCTCAGCAGTTTATCACAGTTAATGTTCAACTGTTTAGCCTTCGGACCTCCGCTCCGGACAGGAGCACAATGGCTTATCTGTGTATGTTTTCTTTTGCTCTCTATCAGCTGATCACGGGAAGTATTTGAACACTTGTCTACACACAAAGCCTCTGCAGATAATGCCTGAAGCGTGTGGGCACAGGAAGTGTGAAGGGTAAACACCCCCTAGTAAAATGGCACCATTTTTATTTTGACTCCTTTTCACCCACAGGTGTGACTAGGCAGTTCATTAAGAGGCTGACAATGATGGTATTTCACCTCTTCTGGCAGACATCTGCATCAAATTGCCTCAAAATTAGAAGAAAAAATGGAACAAATGGTCAAATTTGTTTCCTTTCAGTCATGAAACATAGTCCTAAACAAATATTTTGCTTTTTAAACATTTTTTGGAATATAAACAAGTCCACATTTTTAATATTAAACAATACGATAGGAGTGTGTGTGTGTATGTGTTGTTTTCCATACTGTTTATTAGAACAACAGTAGTATGAGCTCACAATATATACAATATACACCAAACAGGCATAACATTAAAACTACTCGCTCAGTATTGTGTAGGTTCCCCTCATACTGCTGTGTCACTGTGGCATATATATATATATACATACATACAGTATTTCTTAGACCTGAATCCAACTGAGAACATCTGGGACATCATGTCTCGCTCCATCCACCATCACCACATTGCACCAAAGACTGTCCAGGAGAAGGCAGATGCTTTTGTCCAGGTCTAGGAGGAGATCCCTCTGATGATCATCCACCACCTCGCCAGGAGCATGCCCAAACATTATAGGGAGGCCATACAGGCATGTGGAGGCCACACACACTACTGAGCCTCATTTAGACTTGTTTTAAGGACATTACATCAAAGTTTGGTGTGTTTTTCCACTTTAATTTTGGTTGTGAAAAATCCAAACCTCCATAGGTTGATAAATTTGATTTCCATTCATATTTGTTATGACTTTGTTGTCAGCACATTTAAATATGTAAAGAAAAAGGTTTTTGTGAGCAGTGTATATACCAATACCAGTTTACTAAAAAAAAAAAGGTAAATATTACCCCAATGCAACTAAATTGCATTAATTAAAGAGCATCTTAGAGAGGCAGAGTCACCTAGAAATAAAGAGACAGACATCTGTCTATCTGTCAATCTGTCTAGAAATTGTGGAACAATTTCAGAATAAAGCTAGCCTCACTGATGGCCTGACCCCAGCATGTTCTCCACGTTGCCTATTTTACATCTTTTTAAAATTAGCTACAGCCAGGACAATGACAGTTCTGGATCATGTTCACATATGGCTTCTTCTTTTCATGATAGAGCTTTACCCTGCATTTGTGAATGGCACAGCAAAATGTGTACATAGACAATGATACCTGGAAGTGTTCCTGAACCCTTGCGATGAAAGAATCATGTTTGGTTTTAAAGTATTGATGCCTGAGGTGCCAAAGATCACATATATCCATTATTGATTTCTGACCTTGTTCCTTGTGCAGAGAATTCTCCACGTTCTCTGAATTCTTGATACTAATATGTACTGTAGATGATCATTTATTCAGTCTTATTTTAAGATTTTACATTACATTTACATATTTCTGAAATTGTTCCACACTTTGTAGTTGCAGGTTTGTTGCAGATTAGTGAACCTCTAAGATGCTCTTCATGTTACTGATCTGTTGCTAGTTAAACTAATTTGTTCCAAAATGTCCACCAGCACTTTCTTTTTAGTCCCACTTGCTTTTTTAGTTTTTTGTTTCCTCATCCCTAGCCTACAGGATCATCAACGGATCTGCTCCCTGCTACATGACAACACTCATCCAGACCTACACACCCACCAGATCCTCAG
>JBBIGC010000024.1:1988725-2004325 GCA_037576955.1 Lepidarchus adonis
TAGTGTTGAATAAGAGTCATGTGGATTGGTGGGTGAGATGGGGGGTTAATAGTGCACTGTGCTAAGGCACCATCAGTATGCCTTGCCACAAATCACCTTTTCAATGCATTTACTGCTGTGGTGTATGTTAAAGCTTTAAAAGTGCTAAATGATGTCATCACAGTCTCATCTGTACGTCCTACACATTGTGTTTGAATAGGCAGTTATTACCATGTTGGTTGAATTTATACCTTCTAACATTTTTGGGTGAAGCAGATAAGCTCTTTTCAGTGTGGCATCAGTGTACAAGCGAGTGTACAAGCGAGTGATTAAGTGAGGGTCATTTTCGATACAGATAACAGCACAAATAACTGAGATATCAAAATAAATATACAGTACTCACCCTGATATACACTGGGAGATTACAAAGCTACAAAATCTGATTTAATGACAACAATCCCTCCAAAATATTTTAATCTACATGTCCAGTGCCCCCTGCTGTACTTATCTCATGTCTTTCTTGGATCACTATATACTACACTCCATAACACCTACTGTTTTGGAGATGCCCTGACTCTTTTTAGCCATTATAAAACTCCCACCACATCGATTTCAAGAACTGGACGTTCAATTGCAGCCAAATATATTTTACACTTGGACAGCGGCAATCGTAATGAAACAGCTAGAGCATTGTTTCCTAACCTGGGTTTTATCGAAAACTCACCTGGGTGAGTCGGTATCAGGGATTCGGGAGAGCCTCCGCCACAGAGGTCCGGACACACCCGAATTATCGTGTAAATTCGTGATGACACGCCCCTCTTGGCCATTACTGGCTGCAGATGATCATGCTACACTGTTTGGCCAATCAGTGCTGCGGGGAATTTAGCGCCCAGTAGTCAACGTGTGACTGTCGTGGTAGTACTTTGTGTGAATTTTTTGTTAATATTTTAATTCATATTAATCCATATAACTATGTCGGGCAAAAGAAGAAAGTGGTCGGACAAATATGTACAACATGGATTCATATGTATCACGGAACGTGATGGGAGTGAGTGTCCTATCTCTAGTCTCGTATGGCAGAATTGTGTTGATTTTGTTCTTTGAACAAGGTGATGTTCACGCACGGCTCATTTTGTGCACCAGTAAAAAACATATCTATGTCTTGAATTTGAAAAAAATCATTTTATTTTTCACTAAAGAGGGGTTTGTTGAATGTGCATATGAAACTGGTGGGGTTCGGTACCTCCAACAAGGTTAAGAACCACTGAGCTAGAGTCATTGTGAGACTTTATCTGTCTGTGCTCATAATGTTATGGCTGAGAAGGGTATGAAGTATATACCCAAACTGGACAGCAGAAGAACTAAAGTAAAAAATAGATCAATAGAGTCTTTCCCAATACTTAAAGCAATAATCATCCAAAAATGGACCTGTGCAGTGAAGCTGTGGAGGATTAAATTGTCCTTGCACTCCCATATCACCATAAGAACAGAGGTACTTTGCCCCTTCACTCTCTCAAGTGCTGTGTTGACAGAGAAAACAGCCCAGTGAAATGTGTGCCAGAGGAACTTTGAGATCCAGTTGCAGGCCTCCCTCGGTGGTGGTGAAGTAGCTTTGCCTAACAAAGGCCCTCGATTCAGGTAAGGTATAGTGGTAACCTCAAGTCACAGAGCCGGGATGCGGTGGAAGGCCAGTGGAGGCTCAAACCAGGCCTTTCACATCACTCAGAGAACAAAGAGCCACTTATACTGCCAGCACTGACAGCTGAAAACATCTTTAAGCTTGGCCTCTTGTAAGTAGTGTATGCAGGCATATGTGTGAGAGAGAGAGGAAAAGAGTACAAGAAGTACAAGGCTGGTTAATCTTGAAACCGTTCTTTTTTGAATCCCAAATCATTATCCGACATAGGATGGATTATCAATGATTCCGGACACGTTTTCTCTGCTTTTCTATTCAACAAAGGACATTCCTGCTTTGAACAAAGATTAGATATGAGTCCAATGTTAAATAATATCAACTACAACAACAGTAAACGGACTAGTAGCACATAAAACTCTACAGTCTTACTGCTAATTCACGAGTACTCTGCCTGTCCCCTCCTGTGGCTGGTGGAGGGCTGTGGCCAGTCTGCTTGAGGAACAGCAGGCCTCCCATGCGTGACCATGGCCACAGGCCCAAGGCTCACCCCTCCTCCAACACAGCTGTTGTTTTCAAGGCTCAGGGCTGCAGGTCAAGACCCAGAGACAAGCACTGGAGACTCAATGCAGCCTTTGTCTCATTCTGCGCGGACAGTAAGGTGCGCCTTTTGGCCCAGCACCCCAGTAGGGAGGCTGGGAACCCCATACTGTGAATGTCAATGACAGCCATTTTGAATGATAAGTCTCTCTGTGATAGATCCAATCAGTGGTGTTGTCGAAGTAAGCTTAAGCCTGTAAAGTAAACAGAAAAAAGGAGCAAAATATCCCTAAATCAGTGCAACAAAATGTAGAAGCATTAAAAAGAGCATTTTTATCTGCAGCAACATTTCCTAAATGCTTTACTGTAATATGAGACAGTTCATGCATGTTGCCAGCTGTTAATAAAGCACAGTGCTGTTTAATAAAGACTCTGTAGCATCATTACATGCATGAGCTCCAACTCACATCAATACACATGATATAACTTGAGAACCCCGTGTATACACACACACACACACACACACACACACATATATGTATATACAGTATATGTGTGTTTTGTCAAGTCATCCTACAAAGAATACTGTATTTTCCTAGCGAAAGGCTGCGGCTTATACATTGATTTTGTAAACCTTGTATTGGGTGCGGCTTGCTTAAATGGGGCAGCCTATCTAAAAACATGAAAACACATTTGCTAAAAGTATAATTCAGTGCACAAAAAGAGGACATCCGCACATGATTAGTTGAATATAAATGTACTGTTTACTGCAGCAATGAACAAAGCAATGCAAAGATCAGTGATGGGTAAGATAAAACACAGTACAGGTAAAGCACAGATAGATCAGTGATGGGTCAGTATAAAACACAGTACAGGTAAAGCACAGATAGATCAGTGATGGGTCAGTATAAAACACAGTACAGGTAAAGCACATATAGATCAGTGATGGGTCAGTATAAAAAGCAGAACTTGTAACGCACCATTACTTACATTACCTTTCCTGTGCTCGCCCCGTGACCGTGCTCGGAGGTCCGCTAGCTCGGCTTCCTCCGCTCGGAGGTCCGCTAGATCGGCTTCAGGGCTGAGTGGCTCTCCAATTTCGAATTCGAACTCGGAGGCAAAGTTCTGTTTTGAGAGCCATGACTTTTATTTCTCGCAGCACAGTGCACAATTTGTATTCCCTGTTCCCTTTTACAAGCTACTCCAACGTGTGTTGCTAACCCATGCACTCTCGCTAACAGGCTACAACACTCGGCTAAAAACAATGCTCTTTCCATCCCTTTTTCGCACTACCCACCCGCTTTCCACTCCACATACTACACAGTCCATAATGCATTGCTCCCCATGAAACCTCTACATCCAACTTTCCACTGGAAACCAGAAACCCGGAATTAGCATCGGTTAGCAGTTAGCCTAGCTGTCATGGTAGTCCTTGATGCACCAGAATACTTACACTCTCTGTGTATTGTAAAAGCAGTTGTAGAGTTGATCTCGTCTAAATGCAGCATATGCTTAGCTTCACTAAGTATAATCTCATAATCTGGTTGTCATATTCTGGCGAGAAGAATATTTAACGCTGGAAAATGGCTCTGCATTGCTCCGTCATGCAGCAATGTCAATCATCCGTCTGCATGATATCAGTAAGTTCTCAATTCAATCAAGTAAATTTTTTTATGCTCAACTACGGTATAATGTCACTTCTGGTATAGAACTACAAAGGCCTCCAGGGGTAGATGCTTTTTACTTCAGATGGGTAAATTCAGCAAATCTGTGACAAATAACATGGGGAGGCTTATCTTAGACTTTTAAAACATAAATAAGCATTTTCTGCAGCTTATAGAATGAGGCGGCCTATCGTTGGGGAGATACAGTACTTCATTCAAATTTTAAGATATGTTCTACTGGAACACAATCTGTAACTTATTATAAAAACTGCTGTGAGCTTGCCAAACAAACAAATGCTTGGTTATCATTATAGTCATGCCTTTTCAATTAATTACTATTAATGTATATCATTTGTTTTGGAGATCTGAATCACCTTTCCATCACCTATTGCCTAATGCTGAAAACAAAACACATTTTATGATACATGTTATCTTATTTTTAAGCCCTAACAAGAAAAAGAAAAAAAAACAATCAATACATTACATGTCAGTCACTGACTGTTCACCTGCTCCCTAATATATCCCACTTTCTGACAGGTGCCATGGAAATGCTATTCACATACCTGTTGGTGGTTTTAATGTTTTGGCCAATAAATCAAATTCATTTCTGTCTTATTTATGTTTTAAAAATAAAAATAATATTTTTATTTGATCATTTTTATATAATTATTTCAAAACACTTATGTTTCAATTTCAATCATGATTGTTGGACTAACATCTTTTTTACATTTGCATCCATTATACATTATGAATCTTTTTCTTATGTGTGTGTTCTTTCCTATGCAAGCCATATTTAGTTTGATATATATATATATTGATATATCTTTAGAGAAATGATCTGGCTGAGGACAGTAGATTCTCTGCATGCTTTCTTGCACAGACAAGAGCATTCCAAACCCAAGATTTCTGTTTTGGCCTGCACCATTTCCTAGACTGTGATTTTTAAAAAGACTTTTTCCTCTCTCTTGGGTTGTGGGAGGTGAAGATTATGTGGCAAATCACTTCCTCAGGAAATGTCTCCGCCACTGTCAGCATTCCTGGAGCAACTGTTATGCTAATCTGTCCATGTTGCAGAATGTCCAGGGTCTAAAGACTTGAGAGGGGAAACGCTCCATGAAAAGCGATAGCTCCAGGCAGGAAGCCGGGATCCGGTACAGGAAGTGTCAGGAAGCGAACACAGCAAACATGGCATGTCTCTGCCACCTTCACCACACACCCCAAACAACCCTGCACCTTCAGTTGGGACTAACCCAATGGACTGAGGCAGTATCTGGTTTTCAGAGGGGGTCTCGTCTCTACCCAATTTTACAGCTGGATGGAGAACTTCAATGGAGTCACTGGAGCCGGGTCTAGACAATGGACTGTTGGCCAAGCCAGCACGCCAGCCCAGGATTTCCTGGCTTATGGCACAAAAAACTATGCACAATTGTTGCACAATGAAGAAAGAAACTCTTGTGCTTTTGAAAAACTAATGCAGTGGTTGTTGGTCCCTATCAGAATTCCAAATTATGAATTTATGGCTGCTGTATATTGGCATTTAAACGTGTGTGGATAGCGAGTTCTCTCACTCACATGGTGTTACTGGAATCGTACAGACTGACTTTCAATAACATGAAAAGTCAACAGTTATACATGGGGAGGTTTATATACACAGTCCTCAAGAACACAAACAGAGGCCTGGCTGGCCTCAACGTATTTCTCAACAGTATTAGATATGGATAGAAGCTGCCAGATTTTATCAATGGAACGTAACTGCTTTGCACACGCCTGACAAGCTGATTTCCTTCAGATCCATTTAGAAATCTTAGTGCTAGAATTTCATAGACTCAACAAGGGTCCTAAATTATATGTCCTTGAATTTATCTTCATAAAACTATTGATCTTATCTCAAGTCCATTGAATAGACTCGTCTATGGATGGCATCTAACTCTGAATTGTTTGTGCTCACTGTATATTTTAGTGTCAAATACCCAAAAGCCTTTCTCCATTAACATCAATCTGAATGTAGACGTGTGCTAAAGATGAGCTTTGGCATTGCGCTATTTCATGAAGTGAATTTATAAAATACTACCAGATCTACAGGAATATAATATCTTTAATGAGCAATGCAAAAAAGAATATTCTTTGCTTCCGTCAGGTTCTTTATTTCTCTCATTTGTCTCCGTTACTGCTTTGATTTTCCTTCCTGGTCATTTCTCAGATCTACAGCAGTAACAGTTCATTGGGCTGATGCCTCATTTTTTCCTCCCAACATCAACCAATTCAACTTGTGCTTCTTACCAGCACTTGCACAGGACATAAGCCTCTTAACTGGCAGAGCTGTGGGCTGAAAGGCAGCAGTGGAGGGTGGCTCTGTTTGTCTTGTGCCTAGTGTTTGGGTGGTTAAGCAAATGCTAGGGAGGGTTGTCGAACCATGCAGGCTCAACTCCTTCAAAACGGGCCCAACAGAGTGGCCATTGTGTGTGTGGAACAGGAGAAGCCACTGATTACAAGCACCAAAGTGAAAGATCCCTTCCTCCTTAAATCCAAAGAAGCCTGTGTCGGCTCTATTATTTCATTTTGTTCCAAATACAAAAGCACTACTTGAGCTCAACTTGCGAAATAATGTGTGATAGAAATACCATTGTGATCGTCAGTTATGACCTGATATGGCACTTCCTTAATCATATATTGAGTTGCCAGTTTATTGCACACACAACTTGGGCATTCCGACAAGTCATATATCATGTGACTGTGACAACATTAAGTGATAGGAAATAGACCTGTCTGTGCTTCTGGAATCAGTTATTGTTAAGTTGAGAGCTGGAATGTGAAAAACATGATCAGAAGATGATTTTACCTATACTGCACACAGCTGGCAATTGGGGATTTACATTTTGGCAAATCAGTCTTTTTGATTTGAAACATTTTTTACACCCACCAAGTGGTAGTACAATGAACTTTTACTCAGTGGTAGCAGTGTTATTGTATTATTGACTGTGCAAATGTATTCAATAAGAATAAGTTCCTAAAAAACTCATATACCTGAATTTGGATATCTCCTGATACTGATAACAGAGCACTTTCTTCTTGAATATTATTGTTATCATTATTATCATCATCATTATCATCGTTGTCAACAACAACACTAATAATAATAGATCACAAATATTTTTTATAAACATATTTAAATTACAAAGCAATTTATTTGAACTGAATTTCACATACAAATCAAGGTAAAAATGGCAATTCCTTTAATGTAATGCGATACATTGTTCACGCCTGAGACCAAAAGTAATATGAGAATTTCAAAGAGTGCTAATTAGCATAAAATTAACTTATGGTTTTCCCAATTAATATTTTACATTAACTAATTAACTGTGTAGAGAAATAAATATCTACACTATCAAAAAATAACTGCTTCTTGAATATGAATAGCACAAAACAAGTGTGACGAATTTATGTACTGCACAGGTGAAATGGAGGCAAGTAAGTCAATAAAATGGCTGCACACAGCAGCTATTGATAGCAAATTGAAAAATATCTGTACAAAAATGAATAATTAGTGTAACTTTATACTGCAGTTTCAACTCCAATATGTAAATAGCTGCCCCATTTGCATCAGGCTAACGCTAGTGTTTCTACAACAGCTAAAAACAAAAACCCTGGTAGTTAGCTTGCTAGCTACTTCCTGCATAAAAACAAAGACAAAAACCTTGAAAAAATACAGACTATCTTAACCTTAAAGTTGTTGTGGTTTACATACTGCATGACTGATTGGCAATACAAGATCTTTCACTGGGAGGAATGTCCAACCAGTCTGTCTGAATCGAAACTACTCCATTGGGTTTCTTCTTACCTCATGCTTAGCCCTCATTGGCTGCAGTTTGCCACTGCTAGCCACAACACTTTTGGACTTGCCTACAGGGAATTGTCCACATGAAGTGTGACCTTAGCTTTATTGACCTTAGAACCTGCCTCTAGTTGCTTGCCCTTCATCTGGAAAGTATGCAGGTTTGCAATGAACCATTGGAATCAGTACAACATCTGATTAGTGACTTACATCACTATTAGCACCCTAAAATGTTGTGGATTTGGTTGATCCCATCTCTAGTTGAAAGCTACAGCATATTTTGTCAGTGAATACAGTGAGTCATTGTGTATCCTCACTCTGAAATTCATATAATAAGTACTTCAAACATAATTGCTGCAGCAAACATGTATCTCCAAGTCCCGCCACTCATGTTCAATTGACGGTCAGAACTATGTAACATTCCTTTGAGGGCCTGTGCCAGTGCTGAGCCCTTAGAATCATCCTAAACCCCCAACTCACCCCAATCCCTCTAATGATCTTTTTTTATTTCCACAGCACAAAAATCACTGTAGATTCCACAGGTCAGTTTTGAACCCCACCTAAGTGATGACCTCATTCAGCGTTCTCCCAGGTTCCTTTCTCAGATTCATCAGTTACTTATCAATCATATACAGATCAGAAGATCAGAGATGTCGTTAAAGTGTTGGGACGCTTAACCCAACCTTAAGATCAAAGAAGTATTCTCTGGTCTGCCAACCGGAGGTGCTGAATCTGGAGAACCACTCATGTAGCTGTAGTACAAGCATCTAGCAGATCCTGCCAGTGCCCTGAAAGAAGGTTATTGTCCTGGGCTGCTGCAGGACCAGCTCTCTCCACACTTCTTCTCGTCAGCCTGCTTTCATTAGCTCCCCTGTTCGGGCCACAGCCACAGATCTGCTTCACATTCTGGGGATCAAAGCCCAGGGAAAGGGCTCTGTAATGCAATAATGTGTGTCCACGGGGGAGTCTTTCTCTGGGAAAGTGCAAAAGGTTAGAATATCAGTGAGATTTGCTGGCTGACCGTAACCGTTCACCTGTTGTCTGGTCTGGCTAGGCACTCAGAGAAGCTCTCCATCTCCACTTCCTCAGACACTTAAATGCTGAAAATGATATCCATCTGTTTACTGTGGCTAGAACTGGAAAGCACTTCTTATTTGAGGCCAAAGTGAATAACTACTGATGAGTTCCCAATAGATCGAAACACAGAAAACGATAATATCGAGGGCTGAGAGCCAAAAGGGCATACCGGTAAGTGACATTTTGGTCAAAACTGAGTTATATATATCATCGGAAAGCTCTTTGTGAGCTTTTTCTACTGAAAAAAATGACAGAAGTGAAATATAAATACATTTTGAGTTATTAAACAAAAACCAAAGGTCTTAACTGTAAACACACTGAAGCATTTAGAGTCAAAAAGGCTGAAGAAATGTAGAAAAAATATTTTTTGGACTGAAAGATATAATTTTATTCATTAAGTACCATATAATCCATCTGTATCAATAATTGTGCTTTAAATAGGTTAAATCAGTACAGAAAGTCATTTTTTGTTTTGGCGCTCCTGTAAAGTTGGTGAAATGTCATTTACGCCCTTTTGGCTCTCAGCCCTCGAAATGGTAACAATACAGTAATATAAGAAAACTGTAACTGAAATCTGTTGTCAAAGGTCCCATTCATATATTGTAAATCTGGAGAGCATGTAAAACTTGTGAGCATGTAAAAAAAATCTTTCCACTAATTTACTGCTGCATAAAATGCATTGGAAGCTTTTTGGTCACATTAATTTATTCTTGTGTTATAATTTGTTTTATTCTGTGATTATTGTGTGACCGGGAGCTAGACAGGTGCCTGTCCAAGCTGCCCACGCCATGTTGTGGCACATAATCCAGCTTGACCGCTACAGATTAAGTGTGTCCGTTTGTCAGAAGAATAAGAAGTAATCTGCAGGACTTTTCAGATTGTGGAGAGTTTTGGTCCATTGGGAAACAGGAAGTAATCTGAACCCCGTAGCCACCTGCACTGATCTCAGAGTTCGGGAAATTGAGCACATGAGATTTTTTCCCAGTTCACAGAGAGGATTAATCCCCACTTGAGTCATGTGTAAAAATACACGCTATCACTATTAGAAGCAATATACACAGGGTAGTTAGCATTGCTACACCATTAGCTTAGGCAGCTAACAGCAGGGAACTAGCATGTTCTGCAAGGATCAGTACAGTGATTGCTGTTATAATAATTTAGATTTAGGAGATATTTCATCATGGTAAATTGTTTAGCTACAATGACGACATAGAGAAAGAACCACGTAATGTGCCTTTATTAGACTTTACACACATTTAGTACAATTATTTGAAAACAATGAGCTAGAACACGAAGCGATGGCTGATGAATCAATCATCTAGGGGTATCATATTTGGGGGTTGGTTTAGGACCATTCCAATGGCCACTTATTATTTAAAAAAATCAACAAAATAAATAAAATGTTAAAAAGATTGTATAATGTTGGGTCTTTACTATTATAGTTCCCAACATTACTAGCAGCACTCCTGCATCCGTCTTTGCAATAAATAACTTAATCAGAGAATCAGAGAATCAGAAAAACTTTATTTTCCCTGAGAAAATTGCTTATGCAGCGACTGCACATAGAGACATTGACATAAAATAACATACATAATAGGATAAAAATACTAATGTATAGCTACAGGTAAAGACTAGGGTGAGATAAGAATGAAATATGTGATATAGACTGTGATTTTAATGAAATACAAAGGTATAGCTACAGGTAAAGACTTAGGTGAGATAAGAATGAAATATGTGATATAGACTTTGATTTTAATGAATACAATAAAATAAGATAAATAGAATAAATAATAATAAGGCTAGAAGTAGAGGTATTGCACTTATGTCCAGGCTGGTAATGAGTGTATTGCACATTGAGGATAGTGATGAAGCAGCAGGTAATCTTGTAATATTGTTATGTTCTGTGTTGTGACACTACATATGTCCAACGTGACTGAAATTCCAGGTAACAGCTGCACTGAGAATGCATCCAGTCAAAAAACTAGTGCCTTTCAGATGTATTATGTGTTAAAACAATATTCCACTCAACCCTGTCTGACACACCCCTCCACTAACACGGTGCTAAAACTACAAATCTTTCATTAGTGTCTCTGCCCACTACTCACCCGGCCTGTTCCAGGCTGTTCCCACACTGTTCGTCTGCACAGTGGAGTGGACCCCAGCCGTTGCGCAAACAAGCTTTGACCTTCTCTTATCTGCAGCTTGAAAATTTCTCTTCATGCTTGTTGTATTAGGTCACTCAGCATCCGATTTGGATTACGAAACAGCATCGCTGCAACTGCCCTAGAACATCTGACAATCCTAAGTCACGTACCACGGGACATTATGTTTTTAGCATGAAATGTTTCTGAAATTGAAGATGCATCTGTTTTTGGTGACTGTATTGCCAGACCAACTACAATGGCAAAGCACAAGGGGAAGGTTTGCATCTGTTGAGGCCAAATCACAATGAGCCATGAGTGGGCAAACAGCTGCGTTGGTCTGTTGTTGCCCTCGTTTGTGATGAGACTGAGCAAAACCAATGTTTTTAGACTCAGATTTCACAGATATCAGTTGTTCATTCCATTCAAGGCAACTATTTCTATCATATAACAATATAAAATATCTATTGTAATCTTTTTGCTCACATTCTTAGCACGAATGCTCACAGGAGTTAGCTTATGGTAAAAAAACACAGTTTACATTTGTAGTTTTTTGTTACCATTGTACTTTTTATGACATGTCATTTTTACCTTGTATCTTTAGTACTTTTGTAATTTTTACCTTGTATCTTTAGTACTTTTATTTTTATTAGTATAAGATGTATGTTATTTTTTGTCACCGTCTCTATGTTGAAGTCGCTACATAAGCAATTTCCTTAGGGACAATAAAGTTTTTCTGATTCTGATTCTGATTATTAGCACCCAAAACCGTATTAGCATCAGTTTTTCTATTTCTGTTTATTCACACAATATGAAATTTGCTATAAAGCTGCAGTAAGAGAAGGGTGTCGTTCAACAGCTGTAAGGAAAAATGAACACAGTCGGTTCATTTCCACATAGATAGCCCATTCCTGCCACCTGTGATTCCCATTTGGTTTGTGTTTCACTGTCTGTTTTGTTCCTTGTTCACATGGGCCTTGAGGCATTGACCTCCGGACGTCTCCATTCCGGACAATAACACATAGAATGAGTTCTCAGGAAAGTAGTGAATGTAGCATCTCATGTTAACCCCGTACCTATATGTCAGCATGGACCCCTATGCTTCACATAGTCAGTTAGAAATCAGCCATAATTTTAAAAATACTGTCTTTCCCATATGGGCTAAGTAATAAAAAATAAAAAGTCAGTGAATTACAAATGCTATTTTGGAAATTCCAACACAGTAAGACAAAACTAATTGCCAATGACAAATTAAAGACTAATAATGAATCATGAGCATTTTTCAGACTGATATTAGAGTAAAGGCTTTGCATAGTCCATTCACCTCTGCTGTATTTGCACAGTCCAAACATGCGACCAACCAAACAAACACACCTCAATTGAACCCAAGTGGTCACCCAGAGTCGCACATTGCAAAACAGAGGTTTTAATATGAACCAGTGTTCCAGACCTGGACTTTTGATACTACTGTAATCCAAAATGACATTCCTAATTAAATAGTAGACAAATAATTGTAAGTTTAACAAAAAAAGTGGATTGTGGGGGCCTTTCTATAATCTTCACAAGATGTTACTAAGAACACTGTGCTAACATGGTAGAACATTATTTTACTAAATGCTTGTTTTCTAAATTTGGAACAATTTAGGCCAGTACACCATTTATCCAATCACAGTAGCTCACTGGGGAGACCCACACTACAAGGCTAATATCTCAGCAATGAACATGGAGCTTACGGAAAAACTAATGATGGTGTATTTGGCTGGTTTCAGACACACAGTGGGAGTCTGTGCGTCTGCGTGCTGGCAGTGTATAGAACCGGGCTGTTTATACGCTGTGGCGCCTCAAGCCGAGGGGGCAGAGCGCCTCGCTCACTGAATGGAGGGGCCCCAGACGCCTCCCCCTCTCAGAGTAAATAGATCTTATCAATGAAAACAGTGAACCCTCCTTCTGCTCTACTAGGTTGTTTTTTATGAATGAAAGTCGCACCTATGCCAAAACCAGGCCTCATTGACCTTTATTGCTTAAAAGGAATGTACCGACGCTGGTCAAAAAGGAAAACAAATGACTCCATGTCCAACTGGGGAGACCAATTAAATGTGCATTTATTCAGAAACGGATTATTAACAGTTTTGTACTAAATGTGAACTTCATGGAAGCGATTCAGAATGAATGACCAAGTTCTGATTACATGAAAAGATATTTCTGTAATACTCAATGCCTGAAGGCAGTTTCCTATTAATATAACAAGGGCCCCATCTGCAGGACAAGTGGGGAAAGATTCTGATTGGACGGTCTCTTCCACAGTATCTATTCAGCTTCTTTAAGTACGTTCAGTTGCATTTACTAACACCACAACCAAACCAAGTCTTTTTTTCATGAAATGTTTTAATAAATGAAAATTATTGTACATAATCAATGCTCACATTGACTTTTAAAAGTAATCTGACCATTCACGACACAATAGTTAATATGCTACCCATAAAGTTAGGTAAGTATGAACACACTCAAACGTTTTTTTTTTTTTGCTTTTACACTGCTTTAAAGCTTTATACATCTGGGGACAGCGCACCCCAACCTCAAGCTTTAAATAATACAATCGATGCCCCAATAAATCAAGTATTGATCTTTCTATTCCAGTCTCTACTATAAACAAATCTACAAGATCACACTGGTTTCTACTGCAGATTCCTTGGAGTGTGATGTGTTAACCTCAGTCAACGTTTCTAACTTTGTTGTAACGCTCGGATTTGATTACAGACAAAGGCGTTTAGATTAACATCAATGGATTTATATACTGCATATAAAACTATATACTACTTTCACACATTCAATAGTTCAATCCTGAAAAGAAAACAAAAAGGGGGGAAAAGATATTTTTACTAAAGAGGACATTTTAAATTGACGTGCCAGATCTGTCAACATCACCCTGAAGTCTGAGACAAAAAAAATTAAATAAAATATGCACACGAGCGAGACAAGAATATGAAAGTAAGCCATATTACAGATGTTTTGTGCATTTTATCATATTATTCTGGCAAAATGTCTAAATGTGGCCCAACAATCTGAGATTCAGCATTGTTATCCAATGGGCTCAATTACTATACTATTAATACTGCAGATACAAGACCAGTCAGAAGATGACACATCCGCTCAGAGAGAACCAATCAATTTTGCTCATATTTCCCCATTACCCACATTTTTAAATCATTTTGTGGGCCTCAGAATATCTATTGTTCTAAATTCAAATCCCCCAAAGCTCATGTGATTCCTTTCCATTGATTCTTGTTGTATGTTACTTGTTTAGTAGTGAAAATTCATTGCTTTAAGGCTTGCTTAACTTCAACACAGCTTTTTCCTGCTGGAAAACACTGCACTCTACGCCATTTGGATTCCGAATTAATAGATATTCTACCATTATACAGTGGGTTTTTAAGAAACAATGTGGCTATGAACAAAATTTAACAAAGTTAGGCTTAGAAATTCCTCCAACACCAGGATTAAAACAGTACAAGTTCTTGTTTGCATCTCTCTGGATCCCAATCTCCACTTTAACCATTTCATTCCCGCTCTCATTCCTTAAAATGCAGTGTGTGTGCATGTGACAGCTGCACACAAGCAATGCAAATCTGGCAGGAATGCTGATTATACATTTGTGGTGCATCCAAGTGAAATTTTGAGGGTACGGGACCATTCAGGGCACAGATCTGTTCACAGGAACATGAAAAAGGGGAACAATCACAAATCCAAACATAAGGGAAGAGAGATACATACTTCGTATCTAGAACCGCATACTAAAGAGTCTTAAATCTAGTCAAATGATTCAAGAAAAAAATTATTTGTGCAACTTCAGGCTTAGAATAAGAATATTGCATTAAATATACATTCGGTCAGATGTGTTCAAATCTTTTGACTGGTACCTTGTACTTAAAACAGGGAACAGTAAGATGCAGCATGTGGTTTTATGTATTTTAACAGGTTCATAAACAATTTTTCCACCAGCAATCAGACACTGTTGATATTTTCTTGAACAATATTGTTTTTGTGCCATAATAGCAACTTTTTTTCTGTTTTTTCAGTTTGCTGAGTCTGTACGTCACTCTCCAAGTTCTTGTAATATATTGCATAATGTTAATTCACAGCCAAAGTACAAGTCAGGTTAGTTCTGTTTTGCTATAACTGAGCTGCAGCAAGAATTCACCCCCAGACCTTTTCAGTCAAAAATGTAGTATAGCGGTAAATAAAACTTAACCATATTTGCTTTGCATTGGTCATAGATGTGATTGCTTGCCCCAGCCTTGTTTTCCTAATGTACTTGATGTATATTTCATGTGATATGGTTGGAAAGCTGATCGGCTTTGAACACACAATGACAGAATTTTAAATTTAGAAGTTTAAATTACACTAGAAGCTCTTACAACAGCATTTATTAGTAAACCCCATCTATAGGTTAACATTTGCTTTCATCACTTTCAACCAAATTGTTTACAAACGGTTGGTAGTCCAAACAAATCTTACTTTTTTTGTAACAGATGTAGTAGTGCTCCTCTCTACCTGTTAATCTATTATATTTCCAATATTCTAAGCTGCTTTAACTGAGAGCATGACTGCACCAACCAACCCAAAAAATAAAATTTAAATAAAATAAGTGTGTGTATTATATATATATATATATATATATATATATATATACAGGTCCTTCTCAAAAAATTAGCATATTGTGATAAAGTTCATTAT